>PVJL010011897.1:0-40223 GCA_004026885.1 Lyroderma lyra | reverse complement strand
GGTCTCATGAGCGAGCCTATAGGAGTCTTCGTCAGCTCAGCCAATAGGGTCACGGCAGGGGCGTGGCGGGAGGTTTGAAAATCAGCTTCTGAAGTTGAGGCTTGAGCGGCTGTGCACCCAAAGGTGGAGTTGGGGCCTGGTAAGTGATTTGAATAAATTAGTAAATTAGAGGGCCCGACTGGCCCAGAATGAGCCGCCTTAGTCAGCTGCAGCGGTCATTGTCCCCGCAGAGGCCTCTGGCCCAGCGGCCAGGCGGTTCCCCAGCTGGGAACTGGTAAGATCGGGTGCTCTAGAGGCCGAGTTTGGACAGGTCGGGGTGAGGACTGAGACCGGAGTAACTTCTCACAGGCACCCCTCCGCGCCCCCGGTCGGGCCGTGCCCCACCCTATTCCTCCTGGTTGAGATGGGTTCAGCCAAGAGCATCCCAGTCACTCCAGCGCGGCCTCCGCCGCACAACAAGCTTCTGGCCCGAGTGGCAGACCCGCGTTCACCTAGTGCCGGCATCCTGCGCACTCCCATCCAGGTACTCTGGGCTGGGTTGGTGGGTAGGCAGAGAAACTGTCTGAATTCTTGGGCCTCTGCTTAATGTGATTCTGAGAGAGCCCCCACTGCCCCCCCTCTACTTTGAGGCTTTATTTTCCACATTCTATATCCACCAGGCAGGGAAGGCTGAATGTCTGAAGGTCTTGGCAATTCCTGCCTGGAACTTAAGACTGAGGTTGGAGCCTTGGGAGGGAAGTAGAGTTAGGGCCCAGACTTTTCTAGCCTTTGGTCTTGACAGGTGGAGAGCTCTCCACAGCCAAACCTACCAGCAGGGGAGGAGCAGCTGGAGGGTCCAAATCAGGCCCAGGGCTCAGATCCCCGCTCTCCTACCCTTGGCATTGCACGGACACCTATGAAGACCAGCAGCGGAGGTAAGTGTTGGGCCCAGGGAATTCTGATAAGGCCATCAGCTAGCATCCTTGGGTGGGGTTAATGAAGCCATCCTTTTAGGGCTCCTTAAAGGGGCCTCCACCTCTTGCTTTGAACCAGTCTCTTTTCCTTCCTAACATTTTGTTCTCTGTCACCTGATTTCCCTTTTGCTCCTTGCTGAAGGATTTGTCTCACTTCACTTCTCCCTTCTAGAGCCCCCAAGCCCACTGGTCAAACAGCTGAGTGAAGTATTTGAGACCGAAGCCCCCACATCAAACCTTCCCCCAGAGCCTGTTCTGCCCCTAGAGGCACCTTCATCTTCTGAATTGGACTTGCCTCTGGGCACCCAGCTTTCCCTTGAGAACCAGATGCCACCTTGGAGTCAGATGGAGCTCCCCTCGAAGCAGTTGTTTTCTGAGGAGGAAACAGGACAGTCCTCAGAAACAACTATGGCTAGCCAGGACTCAGATAAGCCCTTGAGAGACCCTGAGACGCCCCGATCTTCAGGTACAAAATCTGAGAACAAGGTATAGGGAAGAGAATTGGGGTCATGTTCTGGGATAATGTCCACAGATGACTTAGGAGGAATAAACTGTTAAGCTCCTAGTTTTAGCTCCTTACTTTTAACTCCTTACCCACCCTAGGTTCTAAGTGCAATAGACGGAAACCAAATGGCAAGGTACTAGGGAGATCCCCCCTCACCATCCTGCAGGATGACAACTCTCCCGGGTCTCTGACACCACGACAGGTAAAGGGAGGGAGGGTGAAAGCTATTACCAGGAAATCTAATGTGGAGGACGTGACACCCTCTTACCTGACCTTCCATCTCCTGAACAACCTCCGTCCCTCCAACTTCCGCACTCCCTTTTGCAGGGTAAGCGACTTTCTCCCCTAAGTGAAAATGTTAGGGAAATAAAGGATGGGGCCATTCTGAAGACTGGACGACTTCTGAGAACGGGAGGACGAGCATGGGAGCAAGGCCAGGAGCATGACAAGGAAAATCAGCACTTTGCCTTTGTAGAGAACTAGGTCGTGCGTGGCCCCAGCCCTAGTGATATTCTGTGTCCTGCCACCTCTTCTTTCTGTGGGAGACTGGAAAGACTCATTTTCTTCGACTCCCCCAACTCTGGAACTGAGAGCTTTCTTGGGCTTTGTGTCTTGTATGTTTCTTATATATTAAAGGAAGTGGTTTTAAATGATGTTGTTAAGTGATATACCTACACCTTGCACTGGGTCCTCCGTATATAAAAAGGCAGGCTAGGGAGCTTGCCTTCTCTGGCCTGATGGCTCTGCACTGATATCTCCAAACCTTTTATGTACCTCCCTTAAACCTTAGTGTTCCTCAGGGCTCTTCCTTGGCTCCTTCCTCTCACTCTTCCTAGGTATTCACTTGTAGGGATTAGCCATGACTTACCTATATTCTGGTAACTTCCAGGTCACTCCATCTAACCCTGCTGGGTTAGATGCTCCATCAGCACTTCAAAGTCAACTTGTCTAAGTTGAGTTTCTGATCTCCTCCCAAAAGACTATTTCTTATCCTCTCTTTATCCCTGTGAATAACAGTATCATCCACCCAGCTGCCCAAATCCAAACCTTGGCCATCATTCTAAATCCTTCCCTCTCAATATCCCATTATCCTAGCACTTGGTCACTAAATCCTGGTGATTCTGTATCTTTAATCTCTTCCCTATCCCGTCCCTTGTCCCCTCTATCCGACTGCTCTTGCATGTCTTGACACCTGCCTGGTTCTTTCCATTCCCTCCTCTCTCCCATCCCTCCATTTCATCAACCCACACCACTGCTAGGGCCTTCTTTCTGAGAAGCATAGTCAATTACATTACTACTCTGCACAAAACTCTTCAGTGGTTCCCCATTGTCCAGAGGATAAAGTCTGAACTCTAGCCTGCCATTCAAGGCCTTTTATAATCTGATCCCTTCTCAACACAACCCTCCTGTACAAACACATATACACACATGGATAGGCTGTAGTGGACAGTTGTGCACACACTCCCAGCCATCTGGTGAATACCTTTCCTGTCCCAGCTCAGGCCTTCCCCACAAGGCTTGGGCTTTTGCCTCCATTCTACTTTCTGTCCACAAGCTGGTACCTACCTTTTGTCACTGCACCTGTAATACTTTCTTAAGTGGGAAATGAATCCTTTTGGAACAGAAGTAGGGTGGAAGGCAAACATCACAGACATACCAGGGTGCTATACTTTATTGTAAATGCTTTAGGAGAGAAAAACAAGGTAGAAAAAGGAGAAAGGATCCAGACCCTGGTGGTGCCAGACCCATAGCCACAGGGCTGAGCACCCTGTGCTACCCAGGTCTGAACAAAGGTAGCAGCTCTAGGGAAGGAATCCTAGGGCCTAGGGCCTCACACTAGAAGCCTGCTGGGCCTGCCAAGGGCTGGGGAGGGGCTGGTTGTCCTCATATGGGAGAAGCTGTCAGGACTGTGGAGCGGGGAGGCCATGGGAGGAGATAGGGCAGTTCTCTGCCCGTGTCCCTGATGCTGCCTCCCAAAAAGGCACACTCCCCATGTTCCCCACTGTCCTCAAAGGAGAACACTGGGTGGGAATGACAGCTGAGGGGTATAGAGGAGCAAGCCTTAAAGGAATCTTCAAGAAATTGGGCAGCGGAGGGGGCAGCTAAGTTGTCTTCATGGCCTTTCACCTCCCCTTCTCCAGCCTCCTCAGTTCCAGATTTTGAGGAAGCTATCCCAGGAACCAGTGGCCACTGCCATCCCATCAGCTGTGACCCCCAGGCAGCTGACCCTGTTGTCGTGGCCGGAGAGGACGCCTGAGAAAGGAAAAGGCAGAGGAGTCAGCCTGTCTCCCTGAGCGGATCTGACTGTGAGTGTGTGCGTGTGGGAACCCTAGGTTAGGTAGGCTGGGCCCCACTCTTCAGCCTCTGGTGGGGACCAGAAGACTGAAAGGATTAGCCCTAAGCGGTGGGGTTTCTCTTGAGGACAATCTCTCCGTCATCCACAGGGTGTGTGGGAGGGGCAGGCAGGGAGGGAAAGGTCGGACGTATCAGTGGGCTATGGGAAAAGTAGGGAGCACCTTGATGCGTGCTGGAAGATGGGGATGGTAACCCTTTTGTGCTGCTCCTTTGTTTCCCAATGAAGTGACTTGTACCAGGGCACTCAGGAAGTAAGCCACAGAATCAGGACTTGGATCCCGAATCTCTAGCCAGTGTGAACTTCTTTCAGTGCCAGGCCTCTCCCAAGACGAAAAGCCACACTCTCCTATTCAACTCCAGATCCCAGGCTGGGGGTCAGGGCCCTCAGGTCACTCTAGAGCTTGATTCTGCTCCTTGCACAGTTCCCTGAGCCTGCCTTCTCCTTCAGCAGATGCCCCTGAAACCCAGACCTGACCAGACATTTGGGGTCCTCACATCTGGAGAGAACCTGAAGGAGCTCCTGGTAGAGGGCAGCTATGGCATTGGGCGGTGGAGAAGGGCCCCTGAGAGCGACTTTTCTTCAAGAGAAGATGGTCCTACACTGAGAACCATCAGGCCCTGGGTCCCAGGGGTAGAGAGCTCAGAGTTATCCAGGAATTAGGGAACAGCAACAAGAGGAGCTGGTGGGAGGCTCCTTGCAGCCGAAGTGGTAGCATCGGAGCTGGCCCTTACCCACACGCTCGCCCTTCATGGAGTCCCAGACATTGCAGTTGAAGTCATCGTAGCCTGCAAAGAGCAGGCGGCCGCTGAGCGAGAAGGCCACAGATGTGATGCCACAGATGATGCTCTCGTGGGAGTAGGCAGTCAGCTCCTGGTCTGCCCGCAGGTCAAACAGGCGGCAGGAGGCGTCGTCCGAGCCTGTGCAGATGGCCTCTCCATTGGGGAAGAACTGAGGGCACAGGTGGCAGGAGGGTCAGGACTCAGACCTGAGCAGCTGCTGCGGCTCCTGCCCTTGCTGGCTCTTGCCCTGGTAGCTCCAGGCCAAGCCGCTTCCCTCAGGCTCCCTGCCTGTCCCCTCCCCAGCCTGCAATGAGAAACAGCCAATGCATTGCTTTGCACAGCTGAGGGCTGACGTTTGTCACGCGCCAGCTGTACACCCGTGGCTCCTCTGCACCCTTCACTTGCTCCCCATGACAGCGCTGCAGGCAGGCATTATTCCCACAAGGCCGAGGGAGGGCAGGCATCTTGCCCAGCGTCACGTGGCTAGAAGGGCAGAGATTGTCCCAGACTCCTCCAACTACAGTCAGCTAGACCAGAGTGGTAGGAGCAGAGCCAAGTACAAATGCATAACCGGAATCTCATCATGAGGAAATGTCAGATCAACTCAGAGGGGAAGTCTACAGAAAATTGGTTTGTACTCTTCAAAAATGTCAATGTCGGGGTTCCCTGGTGGTGTAGTGGCTAGGCTTCGGCACACTCAACGCCGCAGCCCATGTTCAATTCCCAGCCAGGGAACTACCCCCACCCCCACCCCCGCAAAAAAATGTCAATGTCATGGAAGACAAAAATGTTAGAATAACAGTTCCAGTTTAAAGGAAACCCAGGTGTGGCAAGAAAATGTAATACATGCTCCTGGCAGAAACAAAACAAAACAAAACACTGCTATTAAGAACATTTTTGAGAAAATTGGTGAGATGTGAATACAGACTATAGACTATAGTATTGTGTCAATGTCAAATGGCCTGATTTTAGGAATTATACTGTAGCTATGTAAGAAAATGTCCTTGTCTTTAGGAAAGACACTAAAGTATTTAAAGGGTAAAGAGGCATGATGTCTGCAACTTACTCTCAAATGACCCAAGGAAAAAAATAGTATCTAAGTATATGTGTTTATCTAGCTAGCTATCCATCCCTCCGTGTACACAGAGAACTATAAAGCAAATGTAGTAAAATGTTAACACACTGAATGTGGGTGCAGGGTAAATGGGAGCTCTTTCACAGGGTTACTTATAACTTTTCTGTAAGGTGAAATTATGTCAAAGTGGAACGTTAAAAAGAAAGAGGTAGGGAGCTCTGGGAGAGGGTGAAGGATGTGTGTGGGGGGCGCTGAGGTGGTCCCGGGAGTTGGAGCAGAGGGGGCTCACACAAATAGCATTGATGTCCGACTCATGGCCAGTGAACGTCTGCCGGCAGGTCCCCTCCCGCACGTCCCAGAGCTTGGCGCTGGCATCACAGGCCCCCGAAATGAAGAGTTTGAAGTCAGGAGACACAGCTAGGCTCATGCAGTCCCCCGTGTGTCCCACAAACACCGTCTTCTGCTGCCCAGTCTCAATATCCCACAGAGCACTGCCGGGATGAAGAGAAGCTGTCACAGGAAGGCCAGGACAGAAATGCCTCTGGAGCCCAGCACCCAGCACTCACCACGTGGTGTCCCCTGAGCTGGTCACAATGTTATTGTCATCCAGGAAGCGGCAGCAGGAGAGATAACCTGGGGGTGATTAGGACAATGCCCTGGTAGCAGAGCCACAATTGACCAGGCCAGGGGCTTCCCTGGACCCCTGGGAACAGAGTGGGAGGAGAGGATCTCCCACTCACCTGTGTGAGCAGAGAGCTCCCTGCTGACCTTGACATTGCCCTCACGGGATTTGAGGCTGTAGATGGAGCACATGTTGTCCAGCCCCCCACATGCCACGAAGTTCCCTGACGGGGCGTAGGCACAGGTCATGACCCAGGAGGAGCGCAGTGGGATGGCATGCACCTGCAGGAGGGCAGGGTGGGCAGAGGCAGGACCTGGGCTGAGCTCCGGGGGGGGGGGGGGGGGGGGGGGGGGGGGGGGGGGGGGGGGGGGGGGGGGGGGGGGGGGGGGGGGGGGGGGCAGAGCGGGATAGGCATAAAGCCCCCAAAGAAGGATGGGTGACGGGGGCGCCGGAGGCAGGGCTGGTACCTTATTGGTGGTGTAGGTGTCCCACACGATCAGCTTTCCGTCTTGGGAGGCACTTACCAACAGCCTAGAGAGAGGGCACCTCATGTCACCCAAGCTCTCTTTCCTGCTTCCCCCTCCCCTTTGGGCACCTCTCAAGCCTCACTTTGAGTCAGTGGCCCAGTGCATGGCATAGATCTTGGCCAGGTGTCCCCTTAATGTCCGTCGTGTCCTCATCTGGACTCGTCCCACAACCTCCAATCCGGACACCAGCTGCAGAAAAGGGGCATTAGAAACCGGGTGAGCAGGTGCCTGCCCTGATGTCAGTCAGTGTCACAGCCACCTATCGGTACAAGTTTCTGTTCTGTGCCAGGCTCTAGGTCAGGCCCACAGCCTTAGAGAAATAAGTCCCTGCCCTGGAGTGGCTTAAGTTGATGTGGGCGACAGCCACATACATGGCCAGTGGTAAGGAGTCAAGTGTTTAACAACCACCTCTCCAGTGCAGGGGCAGGGGGGATGGGAGGCGGGTAATTTCTATCCTATAATTCTCCCACTCTGACCAGTTTCAAGCTGCCAATGTGAAGTCATTGAACACAAACTTGGAGAAAGTTGCACACATTCGACCATTCCAAACCCCCAGGAGCTTGCCCACACACACCACTGCAGCACGGCCAATTCTTTAACTTGGTACTCAAGGTATCACCATGACCTTGAACTGAAATTTGTGGTCCAGCTTCTACCCTTAGGCTGAAAGGCTCTAGGGCCATAGATTTGACCTGCCATTTCCCTGCTTTGTTGTCTTGGGCAAGTTACAAGTTACTTTCTGAGCTTGTTTCCTCATCTATAAAATGTTTATAGCACCTACGTGGTAGGGTTGCCATGAAAATTAAATGGCATTATGTATTTAAGCAACTTAGCCCAGTGTCTGGCTCATGGTAACTAAGTGTTCAGGAAATGCCACCTTTTCTTAGGATATTTAATCCCATCTAAGATGCCACCAACTGTAAGAAACACCATTCTTTTATGTACCGCTAAGAAAAACTGCTGCCCATTTTAATTGTAAGGCATCATCTAGTGTCAGATACATCTTGATTTCAGAAATGTCAAAAATGTGCATTTTAGAATTTAAGTACAGTATTGGACAACTAGTACCTGGAGTCTAGAGGGCTTTAGGATTTACAAAGTATAATACTATCCCTCTCTTCATCCTCGCCACCTTGTTTTATGGAATAAAACAAGAGTAAGATTACACCTCCAATACGGTGCCTGGTCCAGAGCAGATCTCACTAAGTGTTGAATGAATTAATTATTTGTCATTCCTCATTCCAAGGACAGGCTGTACTAGAGCTTGGGCTAGTCAGGGAGCTCCCCTCCCCTCTCCCTCCTCTCCCTTTCCCTCCCCTCAGGCCCTGCCTCAGGGGAACAGGAATCTCACCTCTGCCAGAGTAATGTCAGCACAGCCTTTCCTGGCATCCTGGGGGCAAAGGCAGACATGAGGGCAGGGCAGGGCAGGGCAGGGCAGAGAAGTTAGGGATGCATGGGCCTCTGAGGTAGGTGGGCTTGGGGGTCTATGGTTTGGAGACATCTCAAATATGAGATCCAAGCTCAGAAAGTCTCTTGTCACTTCCTGATCAAGGGTCTCTAAGATGTCACTCAAGAAGGAATCCATCCTCCTTTCCCCCAGGCAACACTCCCTCATGTCCCCAGTTCCATGTTTTCTGGGGTCCCTAGAGGGAAGGTTCTGGGTTTACTGCAATCTGCTTCTTGAGCTGCTCCGCTTCCTGTCGCAGCTGCTCCATCTCCCCCATGGCTAACAGGTTGAGGGGTAGTTCCGGCTCCTGCCAGAAACATGGGGTAGGTGTAGGGGGATCCCCACCAGGCCATATTTCTGTCCCTTACCCCAACATTAGAGTCCTCCTGAGTGCTGGAGCCCACTCCAACCAATAGAGAAATGACAGGGTGGTCTGTACCCCCTCCCCACCACTAGCCCCTCCAAGTTTGGAGTCCTGTGCAGCCAGCCCCAGCCCTCCCTGCAGACCCCAGCCCCAGAGAGCAGGACCAAGCCAGCTCCCTCTTACTTGGACTCTGACTGGACCTCTCCCAGATTTCCAGCTCCAGTTCCCAGGCGTCTCCTCACTCCCTCCACCGTGATGCCAGCTCGTCACCTGCCCCGGCTCTGCTGCCAGAGGAGCTGGCCTGGCCTGGCCCCACTCTGGGGAGGGCGGGGGGGGGGGGCACTGGCAGAGAAGGGTAGGGCCAAAAACGTCAGGCAAATGAAATCAGCTAGCAGGGGTGGGGGAAGAGGACAGGGAGAGAGGTGTGTGGCTTCCAGATAGACTTGGGCCCAACCTGGGGGAGGGAAAGAAACACAAGTGTGGGGCTTTAAAGGAGCATCCCCCCACAACAAGCCCTGCAGGGAGGCTGGGTAGAACGGGTACTTCCCTGCTCGGTCTCTGCAGGCAGAGAGAGGAGCATCAGGCCCCATGGGATTATAGCAAAGCTGTGAGGATTAAGGGTTGGGGTTTGGGAGGGGACAAAGAAGCAGTAGCCACCATAGTTCCAGTGACCCCTGCAGGCCCTGGTCCCCACCAATGGTGGTGATCTTGGGAGTCAGGGCCTACCTAGCAACCAGTCCAAGAGTCAGAGTACGTGGGTAAGAGATGGCCCATTGTCAATACCTAAAACTGTGTTCCTTAGCTCAGGTTGGTAGGGGTAGAGGGTTCTAGTGAATACAGGGAGGGTACAGGCGGGAGCTGAGATTAGAAGGGACTGATCTGGATAATCCTTCTTCCCGACAAACCCTAACCAGCTGCCCCAGGGTCTGATCCTGGTCCAGGGAGGAGGGGAAGGTATAGAGGATTCAGAGAGAAGGATGGACAGGCCTGCCGCTGCTCTAGGTGGAGAAAGGATTGCAAGTGGAGGGCAATCCAAGCCCCTGCTCTGACCTGGAATTTGGCCCACTCCTTGCCCCCATGACTCACAGGGTCCTGCTGGAGCTGTGAAGGCAGGAGCCAGAAGGATCAGGCTGCCCTAAGTCTTGGCCAAGCTCAGAGGGGAGATAGGGCTTACAGTTGGAGGCCCAAGGAGCAGCTGTCAGGGGTTTGGGTTCATTTGCATGAGGACAGCAGGTGGCCGAGATTTCCCTGACAAATCACAGGCTTGAGTGGCTCTGCCTCTGGGAGGCCAGAAGACACCTGTCTCCTCCCAGGCCAGCCGTAGCCACTCCCACCTCCAACAGCCACAGAAAATGATACATTTGACAGGCTCCCGATCAGGGAGCTTCATGTTCTTTATTGACAGGCTGGGAGAGGGCAGGAGGGATGTTCTCCCCTCACATCCTCCTCCTCTGAAGCCGTTTCTTTCCAGGGGAGCATCGTGTCCTCTGTCTGTCCTAGGGCCAGAGGTCCATCAGCTGGGGCCAGGCCTGGCTCCCCAGACCTGTTCAGCTCTAGTCTGTGCAGTGTCCTCTGAGACCAAGACTGGATGACCCTTGTGACCCCCAACATGGTAAGGGCACAGGGACAGAGAGCTCACTGTTCTGCTCCCATCACACGGGGGCTTCTTATCGGTCCGGGCATCAAGGCAGCCCTTCACAAGTCAAGTAACCACATCCCTGGGGGGCTGGCTCAGCCCTCACAGCTCTTCTCGGACCCGAGACAGCTTCCCAGCCTTGTCCTGGAGCCGCTGAAGCCTGTGGCTGGGGGGCTCTGGGGAAGGATCTCTGCTGGGCATTTCTTTCTCCTCCTCCTCCTCCTCCTCTTCTGCTGGCTCCTGCAGCAGCTCTTTGGCTTCTGTCCACTCCTGGGAAGAGGGAGATGGTCTGGCCCCTGCATCCACGCTGCCCCAAGGACCCTCACTGAGCCATCTCAGCCCCTGCCCCTCATCCATCAGCCTACTCACGCTTCCCACTCTAGGAGGGACAGCCCTTCCTATTCCTGCTCCTCACCTGCTCCCTGTGCTCAGGTGCCCATGTGTGCCACAGTGCCAGGGCACAGCGCCGGCCCCGCGTCACAGCCCACACACCATGGGGATTCTCCCGACCCGAGCTGAAGGCCACAAGGCGTCCGCAGCGAGGACGAACCTGAGCCTGAGGGATGAGGGCAGGTTCAGCTCCAAGGACAGGCCCTCAGAGAACTTGGTCCTGACTCCCAGAGCAGGATGGGGCAGGGGACACCAAAAGGTCAGCTCTCTTGTCCATCACTTCCCACTCCCTAATTCAGGAACTATCTTGGGGCAAAAGGGAAATTGGCCTCCACTTGGAATGGAGATGAGGCTAGAGGAGTTGGAGCCAAAGGGAGAAGGGGCCTCCATCAAGGGCCTCCTGTTGGTTCCCCTTAACCCCATGCCCTGACTTTTCTTGTCCAATTCTTTGAACTGGGCGTGAAGCAATCTGGAGAATAAGTGCAAGACCAGACTCTGGATAGTGGGGATAAGGATCGTGAGGACATTTTTCCACCACAAGGAGGGCTTGGATTATAGGTAGCTGACAGTGGCAGTAGAGAAGGAGGTAGGTGGGTAAGACAGAGCAATTGACAGTGAGAAATCACTGCCCCTCTGCTTCTACCCAGTTCTAGTTCCTAATTTCTACCTAGAATAGGGGCTTTGGGTCCTGTGCTCACCTACCCTTCTTTAGGCATTCTTTAGGAGACAAGACAGACCCTGAAGGCAGGGCTGGAGGGGCCACTCTAAGATCTCCTGAGGGGCATAATCAGCCTCTGCTAAGAGAGCCCCTGAACACAGACAAGTGGTGGAGAGGGCTGGGAGGAAAGGAAAGGGTCAAGGTGGCCCAGCCATTTCCCTGTATTTGCCTCTGGGGACCTTCTATTTTGAATCCTAAGCCCACAGCTGGGCTCCCTGTCTCAAACCCCACCCCTTCCACCCCACTTACCCTGACGGTGAGGGCATTGGGCTCTGTGAAGAACAGGTCCCCGCCCTGGAAGTCATCATTGAGGTAGAGGAGTCCACTGTGAGAGAAAGGCAGGAGGCAGTGAGATGCCAACCCAGGCCCACCTACGTGACCCCTGGAGGGGCTGCCCACCTGTAATCTCGATAGGTGTAGGCTGGGGGCTCCCGCCAGCACTCCCCGGTGTCAGGGTCCAGGATGCAGTTGTCTGCATGTACCGGGTGACTCAGGTCCATGCGCTGCTCTTGCTCCCCTAGGAAGCAAAGGGTCCTGGTCAGTGCCTCTGTGCCCCCACCCCCATCCACCACCATCCACACCCACCCAGGAGCTAGAACAGCGGTTCTCAACCTGTGGGTCGCGACCCCTTTGGGGTCGAACGACCCTTTCACAGGGGTCGCCTAAGACCATCGGAAAACACATATCAGATGTGGATTCATAACAGTAACAAAATCACAGTTATGAAGTAGCAACGAAAATAATTTTCTGGGGGTCACCACAACATGAGGGACTGTATTAAAGAGTCGTGGCATTAGGAAGGTTGCCAACCACTGAGCTAAAGTCTTTCCAGGGTCAGTAGGGGGTAGGGATGCTGTGCATGCCCCACAGGGCCTGGGGTTGGGGAGGAGCAATGGGGACCTGGTGGTTACCTTCGATGGCACTTCGGCACACCAGGTGGGTGAAGGAGAGATGCAGGGGCCTTTCCGGAGAGAAGTAGGCCTGAGTCAAGGTCCTCACACGCTCGCTCACCTCCAGAAGCAGCTTAGCGCCCTGAGTGCCCACAACCCCAGCCCGGGCCAGCTGTGGGCAGCGGAAGGAAGGGCAAAGAAAGGCAAGGAAGGGTACATTTACGGCCAGCTCTGTCCATCATCCCCAACTGACTCCATGACAACAACCCAGGCCCTTAGGTCCCGGAACACTCCCCTCCTCAACCCTGGGCAGAGGAACTCAAGGACTCTCAGTCCCAGGAGAACCTCTACACAGAAGCCCAGGCCCAGGTGTCCAGCCTCCTGCGTGCCCTTTTCTCCAGTTCTGGGCATCAGACCAGGGCATGGGTGCCTCCTCTCTCACCTGTGCAGCCTTGAGCACCGTCAGCCCCTCGAAGCGTTCATGGGGGGTGTGAGGGGAGCGGCGGCCCCGGTAGCCAGACCTGGCTCCAGCCTCAGCTGCATCCTAAATAGGGAGGGAGGTGACTGTGGAACCACTGTCCTTCGGCCCTGGACTATCTCCCACCTCACTGCCCACAGGGCTACGGGACCTTCCCTCCCATCCTCCCACTTCCTGCAAGAGGCTAGATGCTCCCAGAGTTCTCCGGTGGCTCCTTTTCCTGAGCTGCTCCCGTTCCTCAGAGAACGGCTATCTTCACGTCTGTATTGTCTCCGGTAAAGATCTGGAATCTCACCCACTGATGGGGCTGTGCACAGAACTCTACAGTGGGGAAGGGGTCTCTGTAGGGACAGCAGGGAAAGGGATGCAGGAAGGGCTTGCTCATTTGTCCCGGATAAGCCAACAATAGAGGAGTCTTTCTGGAATAGGACCTAGCAGGAAGTTTGATAGTCAGGCCAGGTCCAGCTG
The DNA here is from genome assembly GCA_004026885.1 of Lyroderma lyra. Taxonomy (NCBI): domain Eukaryota; kingdom Metazoa; phylum Chordata; class Mammalia; order Chiroptera; family Megadermatidae; genus Lyroderma; species Lyroderma lyra. The sequence goes on along the minus strand of PVJL010011897.1, from coordinate 27,015 downwards.
AGGTCTCTCTCTCGGACATCATCCCACTGGACAAGCTCTTGGAGAACATGGGAACCCTAGGGTCCCAATTACCCTACCACCTACACGACGGTCATCACTTGGGCTCTCCTGGTATTTGGATGTCCCTTTCACTGGGACCCTTCTGTCTGCTTTTGTTGTGGTGGTTGGTTCCCTGAGTGGGGATCGAACCCAGGCCGCAGCAGGGAGAGTGCTGAAGCCTAGCCACTACGCCACCAGGGAACCCCGCTTCTGTCTGCTTTGTGAAACTCAGTTAAAGTACCACTACCTAGTTACCCCATAGATAAACCTGTTCTGTGACAGACCACCTTTATTATTGTATTCATTCATTCAACAAATTTGTGCTGAGTACCTACTATGTGCCAGGCACTGTTCTAGGCACTGGGGACACAACTGTGAACATGAAAAGGTTCCTGCTCTCATGGGGTTTATACTTTCAGATATTAAATGAACAAATCAGATCAATTCAGATAAGTGTTAAGAAGAAAATAACAACAGGGCTACAACCTTGAGAGTGCCCAGGTAAGGGCTGGGGGACAGCTAATTGATGAGGTGACATCCAAATTGCAACCAAATGATATGAAAAAGCCACTTGAATATCTGAGAGAAAAATATTCCAGGCAGCAGAAAAAGCAAGTGCAAAGGTCCTGAGGCCAGAATGAGTTTAGAGTTATTAAGGAACAGGAACACTTGGGAGTTACCCTTGATGCCGTTCTTTCACCATCTTCCATGTAGATTCTGTCCTTAATTTCTCTACCTTTGATTTTCTAAATATTTCTCATCTGTCCCCCTCTCTTCACTCCCTTGAAATAAGGACCTGACCTAAGGCAGTGACACTCTTGCATCACCCCAGGGTCTCCCCCTTGCTTTCCTCTCCCATTGCATTCTCCACACTACCACTAGAGGGTTCTACCAGTTCTGCAGGAGGCTGGTGACACTAGACCCTGCACTTGGAGGTTCTATAGCAGTGGTTCTCAACCTGTGGGTCGCGACCCCTTTGTGGGTAGAATGACCCTTTCACAGGGGTCGCCTAAGACCATCGGAATACACATATCAGATCTTTACATTACGATTCATAACAGTAGCAAAATGACAGTTATGAAGTAGCAACGGAAATAATTTTATGGGGGTCACCACAACATGAGGAACTGTATTAAAGGGTCGCAGCATTATGAAGGTTGAGAACCACTATTCTATAGAAACACGAAAGTCAAGCCTTCCTTAAATCCTTCAATAAGCTGTCTACCATCTACAAATAAAGCCCAAACTCCTTGGTGGGGGACAGAAGACCTTCACCATCTCATCTCTCCTGTGCCTCTAACTCTGGGTAACATACAACCTGACAACAACAGCCATAGCTAGTACTGAGAACTTTTTATACTCTTCTAAGACTTTTACCAAGTACTAACTCATTTAATCCTCCAAATGATCCTCCGATAAAGCCACTGTATTTAGGCCCATTTTATAGAGGCTCAGAAAGATTAAATTGCCCAAGAGAACTGAATCTGGGGAGTTCCCTGGTGGTGTAGTGGCTTAAGGCTTTGGCGCTGGCTCTGTCAACGCTATGGCCTGGGTTCGATTCCCTGACAGGGAGCTACCCACCGAAATAAAAAAACAAACAAACAAACAAAAAACTGAATCTGGGCGGCAAACACATAACACATAGATGATGCACTGTAGAATGGTACACATGGAACCTATGTAATTTTTGCTGCTAAAAAAAAAAAAAGCAAAACAATGCCCAAGGTCACACAGGTAGTCATTGTGGGGACCGGCCTATGCTCTTAATCCCTGTGCTCCATTACAGTTCCCAGAATACCCCCTGATCTTCTGCCTCGAGGCCTGACTCTCCTCCCCTTCTCCTCCTGGTTAAACTCATCCTTAAAATTGCTCTCAAATGCCATACCACCCCCCAAGCCTTCTATGACTTTGCATTTCAGCACTTCTATAGTATTTGGAAGAGTACACACTTCTCTTAGCCAACTTACCACCACTCTAATAATCCATCTCCACATCTGATTCCTTCTCTCTACAGTGAGCTCCCAAATGCAGGGTCTGTGTTCACCTACCGCTCCCTGGAACGCAGTTATGAGTACACAGCAGGTACTCAAAGAGTGTATGCTGAAGGAAGGCTAGCCTAGCATGAGGACAGAAGATCCATAAAATGGCAGATTCAACCTGGTGAATATGGAGCAGTCAACCCAAAACTCGGAGGGGACATAACAGACGGGAAAAGAAGGCTATGTGTCTGTTGAGCCATCTGCCAAGCCAATGACGAAACTCCCAGGAATCATCATCTGCATTCCGCCCTTTTTTATGCCTTTATGTTTTTTGTTTTGTTTTGTTCTTCCTATCACTTCCTAGCAAAATTCCTTTGTAGAGAATGTCCACCCCATGCCTTCTAAGTGGAGAGAAAAAGGAACTTGTCGTAGCAGTGAGGCAGTGGTAGGCCCAGTGCCCGCTGGAGAAACAAAGAGCAGAACAGGCGGCAGGTCGAGAGCAAGGGAGGAGGCAGCTGTGCTTGAGGGTCCCTTACTGTGCCATCTACTCAAAGGTCTTCTCACCTTGGCCAGCTGCAGCAGTACCCCACACTCAGCTGGGGTGAGCAGACCGTCCAGCACTGCGCGCTCAGACCCATTCAGCTGTCTTGCATCCTGGGTCAGGGTTACTCCCTCCAGGAGGAGGACATCTGCAGGGGAAGGGACACGTTGAGGGTCCCCTGAAAGCAGGCCTGGCAATATCCCCAGTCAGCGGGCCCTAGATCCTCCAGGCTCCTGCCTCCTATTCCCCCAGGAGCTTACCCTTCCAGTCAGTCAAGGGCTTCGGCTGTGGAGGCTCATGGTCCCAAGGCCGCTGCTCTTGATCCTCTCTCAGGGGTGAGAGACATGCTCAGTGGATGCAGACCAGTCCAGACCCATCTTCCCCAGACTCTGCTCCCAGGACCCCTTCTGTCACCTTCCAGCTCAGGCCCGGCCCCTCCCACCACAGGCATCTCCTACCTGAGCTTTTCTCTCAGCATCTCAGGGATGAAAGCTGCTGGGGTCCAGGAATCCTGGAATAGTCAAGAAAAGCACCAACACCCACCAGTCATTCACCGGCCTGGATCACTGATGTCAGACTCAACTACCACATTAAGGTTCTTCTATTTCAAGAGGGCAAGGTGGAAGTGGGAAAAGCTCTGGGAATTGGGCCAAACCCAGTAATATAATAACAACAACAAAACAACAACAACAAAAGCAAAAACAATTTACGTAGTACTATGTGGCAGGTGCTAGTCTGAGCTTTGTATATAGAAGTAGAATGGAGAGAAGGGGAGATACTCACAGGATCCTTGAAGCTGGTCCCCAGGTGCTCCATGGCATAGTAGAGCTGTCTCTTCTCCCCCAGGGATCGAAGGATGTATTGCTGGATGTCCTGAGGTGGGATGGACAGCAAGAGGTGAGACAAGGAGAAGTTGAATGGGGCAGGGGAGTTAAGGCTGAAGGCCAGCAGGGTGGCCCCAGGTTTGGGAGGACAGACTGCACCTCCTGAAACACTTGGTTGTGCTACTCCCATCAGCGTTTCTCCCTCAGCAGCTTCAAAGTGGGGAAGGAGTGCGTGCATAAGGTGGAGACAGGATGGTGAGGTCAGGGGAAGAGGGACAGGCTGGCACCTGGACTAAGAAGTAGACTCTGAAGTGGGGAGCAGGGGGTGGAGACAAGTCAATACTGGACTTGGGATTGTCTCTGGTGACTAGACTGCTTGGGCTAGAATGGGGGTGGGATCCAGGTTACTGCAGGTATATTTGTTTGATTTAGGGCTACGTCACAGGGTAAGTGTGTGTGTGTGTGTGTGTGTGGGGGGGTTACCTCTCGTGCCCCAAGGCCAGGTCTCGGCTCCCCTAGCTGGGCCTGGTACTGGTTCAGAGCCTCCTGGGCAGCCTCATCCTCCGGGTAGAAAAGCAGGACACCCAGGACGTTTTCTATAGCCTGGGACAGATTCCCCACTGGGGACAGAGCAATAGGGTAGGTGGGCACACGGACTGATCCCCGGGCAGAGGCAGCAATGACAGAGAGGAAAGGCAGAGGCAGGCCCCACCCGCCCTGGCAGACTCACTCCACAGCCTGTTCCCAAAGCTTACTCAAACATACCTGAGCGGAATGGGCCAAGTTCAAAGGGGAGGGAGAGAAGAGAGAATAAGGAAGTCGGGAAGCAGCAAGGGCAGAAGGAGCCCTATGACCCATCGCCTGAGCTTTCCACAATGGTGCTAGAGGAAAGAAGTCAGAGTCCTCCGGAAGGGATGGTCCCCATGGAGCCCTGACCAGCTACAGATCCAGAGACAGATAAGAGGGATGGAGAGGAGAGGCTCAAGATACCATTAGAAAGAAAACTTCACTTTCCCTGTTTCCAACCCATCACCCTTAGGGCTCACCCTCCCGCAACTGACCCTGAGCATGGGCCTCATGAAGCCGCCTCAGCTGGTTGGGAAGGAAGTCAGGAATGGGGAAGCTGCGTCCAGGCCGCGTAGCTGTGTCCCCGACACAGCGCTGCCGGCAGTGCAGGACCTGAATCCAGTGCCCTGCGGAGGATGCACAGGAGCCATGAGGCTTGCAATGCTCCTCCCCCTAGCACCGAAAACGGGCCACCCTCCCAGCTCCTGACCTGCAATGGCTTCATAGAGGCCCCCCTGGCTCCCAGTTCCTTCCTCCTCTTCTTCTCTTTGCTGCTCTTCAGGCCCCTCACAGCCAGCCCGGCAGGTCTCCATCTGGGCCAGGCTCTCCTGCAGGGCCTCCTCCAGCCTAGGCAGTGCCAGTCCTACCTCCTGGCGCCCCAGTAACTCCAGGCCTGAGTCATAGGCTGCCTATTGGAGAGGGGAGTGGTCAGTCACCTGAGATCCTGAGGGACAGGGTGCCAAACGAGATAGGAAGGTAAAAAGAAGGGGAGGGCTGTTAGTCTCCTTTGGGGCATGGACTCCAGGTCCCACTTCATCTTGAGGAAGACAGGAGTGGGTCTCAGTATCAGAAAGTTAGAACCTGGGACTTCAGTGACCATCAGGAAGAAAACTATTAGTAAGTCCCAGACAGGGACTCCCCATCCAGGGTCACTGAGGACAGTACCCAGGTCTCCTGATGCCCAAGATACACAGAGCCACAGTAGAGAGAGGCCTGTGTACCCTGCTAGTCAATGGCTGGGGGTGGGATAGGGGTGGTGCTAAGGGTCTCACCCAGTGTGGGGGTGTCTCCAGGTCCCTGAAGCTCTGTGGCCGTATCCTGGACATCCGTCTGTACTTAGCCATGTCCTCCCGCATCTGCAGGTGCTTAGGGTTTGCTACAAAGAAGGTATGAGCTGCAGCTGCTGCCAGGTCCAATTTCTTCAGCTGAGAAGCAGGAAGGAAGAGAAAGTTAGAGCCCTGAGGTGGGGGTGTCGGACCTGCCCCTCCCCAGCCTCCTCACCCCAGACACACACATGGGACTGCCCCAGAGCCGTCTGGAAGACTGTCAAATCAGAACGGCCCACCTCCCAACCTCCAGACACCCTAGACACCAGTCTATTGGGACTCTCAGGAGTTTGGCAGCTAAGGAAAGGGGTCTGAAGACTGCAGTCAGTAGGATATGTGCAGAGGGGGCTCAGTTTAGGAGACAAGGAGGAAGTCATGGCTAAATGAGGTGGTAAGTGGGAGAGACCTGAGTGACCAGCAAAACCCGCAGGTCTCTAGGACCCTGAGCTGAGGTGTGACCAGCACCCCACCCCCCAGCCACGTAGACAACAGCTACCGTCCTAGTAGCTGTGCGGTGGCCCCATCCCCACCCCCACCCCTCAGAAACCCCGCCCTCAGCCCGGCCAGATTCCTGTTATCTTCCCCAAGCAAAGGCTCACGCACCCCCCTCCCCAGACTTCCCATCAACGGCGGGTTTTGCCCCTACCCTCCTCCGCTTCATCCCAAGAAGAGGCGGCGCTCACCCCCATGTAGGTCTCAATAAGACCAAGATTTCAGGCCCCTGCCCTCCATTTTCGATCTACTTCCACACCCCGCTTCATAACCCCCACCCTCATTCCAACTTCGCTTGCACTCTCCGTTAGGCTGTGATTTCAGTGGGTACTGGAAGTGACTGGAAGAATCTACTCAAAAGGAGAGGGCTCTTGACCGCCCCCCACAGCCCCTCTCGAGCCCTGGCGCTGGCTTCTGCCTTCTCCTAGGGAGCGCAAGTAGGACAGCGACGTGGTTCGGAGTAGGACCCCGCAATCGGCCCCAGCGCCTGGTGCACCTGGTAATAGGCCCTCTGCAGGTAGTTGTAGGGTTCCCGGCGGCGGAAGGCTTCCCGCAGCGCGTTCCCCACCCGGAGGCGCGCCGCGCCCCCGGGGCCCAGCCTCCGCGCCGCGCACTGGCTCAAGCACTCCGCGCGGCGCAGCACAGCTCGGAGTAGCAGCCGCTCCCAGGCCCCGGGCGCCGGGCGGGGCCGGGAGTCAGGCCCCGGGGCGTCGAGAGGCGCGGCGGGAAGCGCGGTCCCCGGCTCCGCCGCACAGCGCGTCCCGCAGTCCTGCCGCACGCGGCCCAGCTCCGCCTGGCTCCGCAACGCCTCCCGCAGCAGAGCCACCGCCGGCGCCCAGGCCCCCGCCGCATAGGCACGCAGCCCATCGGCGTAGAGCAAGTCGGGGGCTTGGGGGTATGCCCCCGGAGACAGCGTGGCCAGGCCGGGGGGATCGGGGGTGCCCGGGGGAGGGAGCAGCAGCAGGAGCAGCAGCAAGTGCAGGAGCCGGAGCATTGTGCCCCAGCCGGCGGCGGCAGCCGTAGGAAAATGCGGGAGCAGAAAGGGAGAGGAAAGGAAAGGGGGCAGGGAGAGGGAGGAGAAAGGAAGGAGAGGAGGGAGGAGAGGAGAGGAAGGGAGAAGGAATGAATGAGCAGACCAAAGGGAGCCGATGGGGCCGAGACCCAACCTTGGGAGAGGCCAATATGAGAAAGAGAAGTCAGAGGGAGCCTGGCAGAAAGTGGAGAAAGGTCTTTAAGACGAGTGGCGTAGTGTGGGACAAGAAACAAACCATGGAGAGAGGAAGGCAAAGGATGGGACTGGAGCAGGCCTAATCCTTTGGAAGGCAGTGTGAGGAGCCTCTCAGGACCCTTGATTCCAGGTCCTGAGGCCCTCGGGTGGGAGTCACCGCTGCAGCTGTGTTTGTTCCCCTTCACTCTTGGGGCCAGGAATAGGAGCGTGGATGCCTCCTACACACACACACACACACACCCTACACATATGTTCTTGGAAAAAGAGCTTTAGAATGTAGCATGGAGGAGGGTAAACTCCAAGCCTGTGACCGCAAGTCAGGCCCAAACCCTTTCCTGCCCAGAAAGTGGGCCCCTACACGGTTTGGGGGAAGGAGGAGAGCTGGGGCATAGGGAATGGAGTTACACTCTAAAACTACCTCCACAAATCTGAACCAAGATCCTTCACACTGCAAATCAGCAAACTCAAGTGACTCCCAATGCCCCCCAGCATGAGATGCTCTTAAAAGTCCTTCCCAGAGTTCCCTGATGGTGTAGTGGCTTAAGGCTTCGGCGCTGGCGCTGTCAGCGCTGCGGCCTGGGTTCAATTCCCAGTCAGGGAGCTACCCACATACCAAAAAGCAAAAAAACAAAACAAAACAAACAAAAAAAGTCCTTCCCAGAGTACCTCTACATGTTTGAGTTTGTCTTTCTCTGTGGGTATTTCTGTGCCAATGTCCACTGCCCCTGTTCTATTTTGTCCTCTGTGAGCTACTCCAGCCTGCCAGACCTCTTCACTATACCCTTTTGCCACCATAGTACACTGAACACAGAGGTTTTCATGGTAACACTTTAGACTTTAATTCATTTTACTAGTGGTAATGGGAGGTGAATAGGGCACCTGGCCACTTGAATGGGAGACAGCAGGAGCTCCAGGGCCCCAGATCCAGCGCCCACCTCCCCAGAGTCTACAGGCAGTCCCCCTCCTCTGAGTCCAGTAGGCACCCTTGGGCTCACAGGGTCAGCTGGGGGAAGATGGGGTTACTTGGGCCCCAGGACCCTCCCCAAGCTCTTGCACTCCCCTCACCTCCTGTCAGGGAGCAGCGTCTCCCTGCACTTAGCCCCAAAGGAAGTCCAATGGCTCTGCTATCAGGGGATCCAAGGGAGAGTCGGCGGGATGAGAGGCCCAGTGGCCTGGGCCTGCGAGGAGAGGGCCCTGGTGAGGCAGTCGGAGAAGGCAGGGGTGTCTCATCAATGAAGGTGGTGATCTCCTCCCGGAAAAAGCCAGGACCCCGTGAGGGCCCCCCACATGACCCCAGAATCCCACCCTCCAGGAATTGTCGAAGGCTGGCCAGCCCTCCACCTTCAGCTTCCTCCTCATCCTCCTCATCCTCCAGCCTTTGTCTTTGTCCCAGGTACTCAGGAGGGCTCCCCAGGGCCCGGCTCTGGGCTGGGAGGACCCGGATATCATCAGAGGATGACCACTTGTGGAGGAAGCAGCCTGGTGCCCGAGGAGTAGAGAAGATGTTGGTCTCATCATGGGACAGACGACGAGACAGAGGGACCTGGGGAGAGGAGCAGGTAGACCCAGAGGTGCTGCAGGGACAGAGGGAGTAGAGGCAGGGACCAAAGTGGGGACTCCACACCCTTACACTTTTGCAAAACATCCTCTGATGGGCAAACCTGGTTTTGGGAGACCTGAGGGGGAGCCTCTCTTGCTATGCCATTCTTTCCCCTTCCCCTTCTGTGCTCTGTAGGCCAGGGCTAGGGAATGGAGGGTCGGGAAGGATAAGAGAGACTGGAGAAGGGTAGTGAGGGGACACCCAGAGTAGGAAGTGTATGTCTTAGTCCCATACCTGTAAGTAGTGGACTCTTTCAAGAGGGGGAAAGAGCATGTGCCTCCCAGGTAGCAGCTTCACCTGGGAGGGGTCCCCGGGTCCCGTGGCCCCATTAGCATCAAATCGAACTTTGCATACTCGGCCATCTGCATAGTCATCACAGCCTCCATCTAGGAGAGAAAAGGGGCAGAGTGGTTACAGGCAAGGAATGCCCACCCTTCCCCGCCCCCCTTTAACACCTGCCCCCTTTGTAAGTTCGCTGGAGCATCCTTCTGTTCCCACTAATCTGTAAGCTCCAAAAGGACAGTGAGGATGGCTAGTGCCCGTTGTGCTCAGTGCTGACCTCGAGTGTGCCATACATACACGTATTTACTAAAACAATCATTCCCCCACCCAAGAGCTGTCCCTATAGCTGGGGTCTCAGAAAGCCTAGCCTCCCTTTAGTTCCACAGCCTTCCTTTATGGTTGAGTTAGGCTGGACTGTTGTGTCAGGCACTGGGTAGTGTAGGTTTCCAGAGGGGAACGACGCCCTGTGGAAGGAGCCCTCAGTGCAGAAGGAAGCGGTGGGTGTGCGCAATGATAATGTGGTTAGGGAAAGGGGAGCCTGGAGTCAGCCCAGGGGCGGCGCAGGTTCTGTCCAGCAGGGGGCACTCCAGGGCAGCCCGTCCCCGCACAGGTAAGGGTTGGTAGAAAGGGGCAGAAAAAGGAGCCGATGCCCAGGAATGTGAAAGCCCGGTCCCTCCTCTGACCGTCGTCGCCATCCTCCTCGGACATGATAGCCACGCACTGCTCCCACACCGTGCGCACGTCGGCGCGGTAGCGCTCGCAGGACCAGATGAAGGAGGGCAGCAGCAGCGTCTGTGCCATGGAGCACCACAGCACAGCCAGCACCATCCACGGGGGAGCCGAGTCCGACTTAAGGGAGAAGAAGCTCACCACCTGGTGGGAGGATGGGGAATGGCGCTGGGTCAGGGCCCAGAGCCCAGGGGCCCACTTGAACCCAAATCCGATATCAAAGTGCAGCTGGTAGGCAAGAAGTCAGGAAAGGATGACCCGGATCACATAGGATCTTGGAAGAGGAAAGGTGACCAGGCTGAACAGAGGGGAAAGGACTGACTAACAGGAAGATCAGGGGAGAGTACTGGAGCAAAAGCCCTGGGGTCCAGAGGGAGAGGAGCAGAGGTGATACCATGAACCTGAAGACAGGAACTCAGGAGTAGGGACTAGATGGGGGTGCGAGAAGCTAGGTGGTGGGGTGAGCTCTCTGGGAATGCTCAGAGACTCTAATATCCAGAGGGAATTCGGGAATGAAGAATGGAGCTTGGCAGCTGGATGACAGGCATGGGGGGCTTGAATAGTGGAGCCACAGAGCAGACGACAGAGCTAAAGGACAGGTAATGGGATTGAAGGGTGGATGATGGAGTTGAGTAGTGGAAACTGCAAAACAGATGATGAAGCTGGAAGTAATGGGAACTAGAAGATGGATGATACAGATGGGGCTCGCAAATGGAGTGGGGATGGGTAGAGGAGAGGAAGATGGATGATGGAGGTCAGGTTGTACCAGGGCCTGGTTTGGGGAGTACAGAAGGGGAACCCCAATCTCACCAAGATGGGCACCCCTGTGAGTGAGTCATAGAGAAAGACGATGGCGCTGACCAAGTTGGTGACCTGCAGGGATGTCTTGGCCGACTCGGAGCCATCCAGCGAGGACCGCCGCTTCCCTCGGGCATCTTCCACCACGATGGCTGGCACCTCAAAGGCTGGCCGGGCACCCAAACCCCCTGGGCCACTCCCTTTCGCCCCAGCCCCAGCCCCCGCTCTTCGGGCCTGCCGAGCCCTCCGGGGCCGGGCCCACAGCGTCTGGTAGAAAGTGATGGCCACGCAGACCAGCCCCATGACAATGCCTCCAAGTAGCAAGAGACTGAAGCAGACGCCAAAGCCAAGGCCGATTTTGGAGACTATGAACTGGCAGCCTCGGGCATAGTAGCGCTCGCCATTGTTGTGCCAGCCAATGGAGGGCAGTGTGGAGAGGATGAAGCTGACCATCCAGATGCCCATGACAGCATGTAGTGCCTGCTTCTTGGCATTGCTGAGACGGTAGTTGACAGGCCAACGCACCATCCACATACGATGGTAGGAGAGTGAGGCGACTGTGAAGCAGGTGGCCAGGGCGAGGGTGTAGTAGGTGGACACAAAGACTTTGCAGATGCTCTCATTCCAGTCATAGTCGGAGGACGCCTGGCGCCGGAGCTGCACCACAGCGAACGTGGTGAGGGGCACAGCCGCCATGAGTATGTGTGTGCCCGCCAGGAAGCAGAGCAGCAACTCCAGTGGCTTGTGCTTCTGCTGCTTGGCGGAGATGCTGAGGATGATCCAGGCGTTGGCCAGTAGGGCCAGGAGCCCACAGGCCAGCCAGGACAGCGCATTTGAGCGCAGGGAGGCCTCCTCTGCCCCTGCCCCGCCCCGAGCCATCCTATCCTCGGCACCCCCACCCCCCTTGAACTCTTGGGGGTGGGGGCTAGGTCTCACCCGGGAGCCCCACTCACACACACACCCATGATGCCCATAGTCCTTGCCCTGTACTGAGGCAGGCCGCCCCTAGGCCCACCCTATTGCTCAGCATTGCGTGACTGACCCAGTTAAGGTCAGGTGTGGAGGGCAGGGGAGGAGATGGGGGTCAGCAGAGGTGGTCCTCAGCCTCCATACTGGGTGGGGCCCTTCCTGAAGTATCCCTGCCCTTGACAGGGGAGGTATGCTGGCTGCTTTCTCAACTAGGAGGCTGGCTGGGGAGCTCTGGCCCCCATGCCAGGACTTGCAGGTCTCTTCTTTCTCTGGTTCTTGACCAGTCAGGGATCTTCTGGATGCCCCAAGGGGTCGGGGGTGAGGCTCAGCCACCTGCACAAACGGCAAGGAAGAGATGAGATGTGGCAGGCGGAGGGCAAAGGTAGGGCCTACACTGGTGGACAAGTGGCTTCTTGTGCTCCCCTTCTCTTGATTACTAGCGGACAGGGAGTCCTTCAGAATATTCTCCTGCCTAAAACCAGATGGCTGCCCAAATGCCCAACACAGATAAGAACCCTGTTTTGCAGACCTCCAGGAAAGAAAGTATTCTGACCTCCTGTCTCACGTCGTTTTTCAGCCGGTTTTCCTTCCTCTGGCACTCTCAGGCTTCTCCTCATGTCCCCTATTCAGTACTACTCAACCCCTGTCCTCATGCCCCCGAGTCTCTCTTCAGAGCTACTGATGGCAGACACATGACTTGTTTCTTCTTGAGGGTTCAGGGTAAACTGGGATATGGTATTACAGACCCTCCCCAACCTCCAGGCTTCTGGTCTGGGTGCTCAGTCCCATCTCCCTGCATGCCTGCCCGATAGCCCTCCAGCTCACCAGGGATCTGGGAAGATGGGAGAAAGGAGGCTGGGACTTGAGGGGTGGGAAACTGTTGACTTCAGAAGCATCCAGAAATGGAATGAAGGGGAACCAGAGGGAAGGAGGAGAGTTTCAGCAGAAGAGAAGAAAGAGGGGGCAAAGTGATAATATCTGAAAATAGCCGGTACAGCCCAGAGACTTCTGGAGAGGAGGCTTTGGAGGAAGGCGGGTTGGTGGTGGTGGTGGTGGTGGTGGGGAGTAGGGAGGCTGAGAAGAAAAACCCAATGTTCAACAAGGTACTTCCACTGGTAGACCTCCAGTCCTTCCTCCTCTGCCCTAGCCTCAGTTTCCCTCTGGTGGGAGGGAGGACAGTCCTGAATTTCACGACGCTGAGCTTTAGTGAGCCCTGGGGAGGGGGCTAAGAGGAACTCCGGTGCAACTCTGAACAGAGTGGAGACAGGAAGGATTGGCATAATGGCTTTGGGGTAAATGACAGTAAAAATGGGGCACAGCAGTGGGAGGGTCTATGTCCTGTGGAAGAACCTTAGATCCTTGCCCTCCTCAAGAGGTCCTAGTCCACCCCCCACCTTTGTCTTCTCTCCGGAGCCCAGTACACCCGAGTTGCCATGGCAATGGCCAGCTAGAGGGAGGTGGAGGGAACTGGTCCGGAGCGCCTCCCCCCACCTCCCTCCCCAGCAGCGTCGGACCCCTTCCCACCCACCCCCACTAGGCCCAGCCTGTGGGTTCAGGAAGAAAGAGATGGGGAGTCAGGGAGGGAGGAAGGAAGGATGTGAAGGACAGCGAGAAGGACATGAAGGGCAGAGAAAGATCAGAGGAAGGTGGCAGGGGGTGTCTGAGGGACTCCGGGGTCCCTCGCCCTTCGAGGTGCAGGGGTAAGGTCGGGCGGCTCCTCCCTCCTGCCGCCCACCGGATTCTCCAGGGCAGATACAGCAGGTGGCTGGGGGAGGAGGGGCCGGTGGGAGGGAAGAGGAGGCAGCTGCGGGGAAGAGGGAAGGAGATCGCGGGGGACGGGCAAGGGTCGGCTTACCTCTGGCTGCGCCCAGCACTGCCTCGGAGACCGCACTCCCGACGCGGCTCGCAGGCTCCAGCTCCTCCTCCCTCCCCTCCCCCTCTAGGGGCCTCCCTCCCTCCCCTCCGTCCCAGCCTCTCCGCTCAGCCAGCCGCGCACTCCGTCTTTGCCCCCGGGGGCTCCCCCAGCCCCTGGCTCCGAGTCCTCCTTCCCCTGAGCCCCGGGTCGGGGACTGGAGGAAGGCTTTTCGGGGGAAGGGGGACGAGTATAGGGCGGGGAACTGGACGGTGGTGACTTGCAGGAGGAGGGGCAAGAAAGACGCCGAGAGGGAGGGGGCGAGGAGGATGGAGGGGAACCTGCTTCATTGGTGAAATGGTTCGTGTCCTACCCCCACTTCATCCAGTTTTCAACACGAACACAAGCTCCAAGAGGCAGCTGGTGGTGCTGGGGGACTGAGGAGCTAGCTGTTCCAGGAGGAGGAAGCGTGTGTCACAGTGTGTCACTGTGTGTATCCGTGAGGGCTGTGCCTAGGGTGTAGCTCAGAGGGGCTTGTGCTGGCAGCTGTGAGGAGTGCGGGCGTGGTGCTGAAGCGGGGCGCTTGTGGGGTGAGGGTACACAGATGTAAAAGGGTGCAGGCACGCGCGCGCGCGCGCACACACACACACACACACACGCGCGCGCGTGCACACACATGCGTGCATGGCTTCCTCCTCCTGGAACACAAACCCACATTCCTTTTAGGGATACACACAATTTGCACACACACATTAGTTTCTCGTGGTCCTTGCTCTCCACCACACATAGGCAGACGTGTGGAGCACACACCCCGGCAGTCTCTCCCCATTAGTGCATCACACATGCGATGGGGTGGGCCTCACAGGTGCACACAGGGCCCTTTGAGGGTGGTAGGTGGGCAGTGAGCTTCCAGAGAATTTTTCCCTCCCTAGAGAAACTTCATCTCCTTCCTGGGGTAAGCCTGGCAACCTCGTCTCTGGGTCTGACCCCACAGATCGGAAGAGTACACACACACACACACACACACACACACACACACACCTCTCACAAATGAAAAGAATCATCTTTATAGTATATTGTATTTTTCTGTTAGGGAGGCAGGGTGGGGAGTGAACAGGATTACAAAGCAAGAAATGGGGTGTTCTTGGAAGAGGCAAGCTGGAAAGAGAGGGAAAGGGCACAGGGACTGCAGAAGATGATGAGAAAGGGAAGGAATGGAAAGAGAGAGGAAGCTAGGGATCCTGAGAGAACTGGATCACGAAGAGGATGAGTACTTGTAACCTCAATTTTCCTGTATCCTGAATGGTTTGCATGGGGGATGAAGGAGGGTGCAGGGCAGGGGGACTCAGGCCCAGCGCTATCACTCACCCTTCACAGGAGGTCCTCTCAGATGGTTCACTTCAGGCCAGTGCCTCATCCCATCCCCCTGGCAAAGCTCACCTTCTGGAAGGTTCTGCCCAGGGTGAGTGGCAGATCACTGGGTACTCTTTCCCACAGGGCCTGTGCTCCCAGCCTGTGTCTGATTAGGAGAGCTGAAGGCTTTGTCCTCTGATAATGGGATGCCATCAGGTGATAAAGGAAAGATTTCAGGCAGGGAGGCCCTCCTCCATGTTCCTGAACTCTCTGAGGCAGGCCCTCCCTGTGGTGATGTGCTCCTGCACCTTCTGAGGTACATACTGGGCATTTGTGACTAGCCAGCTGCAGAAATCTGTGTAATATTTGTTCCCATGTTCAAGAAACAGCAGTATACCTAGGGGTCAGAGGCCTGAGCTAGTCCTGGCTCCAGAACTTACTAACTGTGTGACCCTGGGCAATCCTCTGATCTGGTTTACTGAGTGTGCCCCTTGGGTGATAAGGAATTGTGTCTGTGCACAGGTGCGAACTGTGTACGTGGCCATGTGGCAGAATGGAAGGGTGGAGGTTGGCAGTCAGGAGCCTTCATATCTGGATCTGACCTTCACTGGCTGTGTGATCTTAGACAAGTCCCTGCCTCTCTGCTTACAGAGTTCTCTCCTGTAAAATGACAGTTATGTGCTTCACACACCAGCCTCAGCCTCCGGGCCAGGCCAGGCTGGTCTTGCATGCTCCTCCTGGGACCTAAGTGAGCAGTGAGGGTGAGAGTTGAGAAGAAATAATGGAAGAAGGGCTAGGGTTTGACTGAAAAGGGAACGAGCAAAGCAGTGGTGTGAGTAAGCCTCTGGAAGAGGAGACCCAGTGGCCAACTGTTGTCAAGGAGAACAGGAAATGCCAAAGGCGCTGGGATCTGCTACATTCATCTGGTCCGCAGGCCCAGGAGCCCAAGAGGAAACGCAGGGAAGACAGCTGGGGAGGCTGCAAGTGGGAAGCTCCCCCTGGCCCAGTGCCTCAAATGAGATTGCACGTCTTCTGGAACCGGCTGGAGGAACAAAAAATAAGAGGAGCAAGCCTATTCCTTTGAGTTCTAGGACCTCCATGGCTCCCAGACCCCACTCTTCTCTTCCAGTTTGCTGAGGGCCTCTGGGCCAGAGCCGCAGTGCCCCACCCAGAAATATCCCAGGCCTATGGCTGCTTTACCTCTGCCCTCTGCTTTTTGCCTGCTTCCTACCTCCTTGGCCATCCCTTTGTACCCTTCTCTCCCCTCCCACCTCCCTTAGTCCCCATCTCCTCACCTCTACCCTCCTCCCGCCTCCCTCCTCATCCCCTCTCCTTCCCTCTCTTCTTTCCCCTCTTCCCCTCCCCTCCCCTCCCCCCAGTTCCTTACTGGGGGCACTGACAGGTCTTCTTCTCACTGAGGAGTCTCTTGATCTGAGACATCCGCTCTGCCTGACGCTGTCCAGGAAGAAGGAGAGTTGTGAGGGTCCCAGGCCTCCAGAAGGGAAGTGCCCCTTGGAGGCGGGAGTGGGGAAAGCTGAGAGAGGAGAAGCAGATACTGTGGCTGAGGCCATCTGTCCCAGAGTTAACTCTCTGCTCCTTCCTGCCTCTCCCTCCATGGGATCTGGGACGCAGCCCAGGCTGCAGTAAGGGAACTCGGCGGTGGGCAGAGAGAAACAGAGCAGAAACAGGTCACAAGACAGGATACCCTTGAAGCCGTATAGGAGGAGTGGGGGTTGGCCTGGGGAGGTTAACTCACCCTGCGGTGCCAGCACTTGATACAGCCGCAGATACAGAACCCAGCGAAAATCAGAAAGCCTGCAATCCCCCCCAGTACAATGGCCAGGAGCTTTGGCCAGGCCTGGGGGAATGCTTTGGGCAAAACTGCAAGAGAGAGAGGTGTGTGTTCAGCTCACTGCCCTCTGTCAGGGCACCGAGGACCTGAGGAAGGCCTTGCTGCCCAGCTACTCTTGGGTCTGATCCTTGAGCTAGGAGAGCAGAGCAAGGTACAGTGGGCTCTTACAGGCCACAGAGGCTAGAGGAGAAAGGCTGGGGAAGGAGTTTTAAGGTTTAGAGACCACAGGGGAGATAGGGGCAGTGGTTCAGTCCGTGTGCCCTATGTGCATGCACACCTGCACAAGAGTGCCCATGGCTGGGTTTGGAAAAGAGCCAGGAGAGGGGCTCTTGGTCAAGTGGGTCCCCTTCCTGGTCTTAGGGGGCTGGGAACTTGTAGGGACTACAGGTGGGCACCTACAGTCCAGGACCACACCCCACCTCATCTCATCACCCCTGTGTTCAAGCACCATACACATAACCCAACATCTCAGGGGATTTGGAGGGCTAGGGCTCTGGGTGGTCTCTGCCAACCTCAGGAAGGTCCTACAGCTGAGGGGGCAAGGGCTTGGAGTTAGGCCTCCCTCACCTTCAAACTTGGATTCTAATAGGACTTTGTCCTTGTCACTCAGCAGACACTGCCATGTCCCCGCCTCAGGGTCCAGCACCTTCACCAACTTCTGCTGTTTTGAAACATTCACAGCCTGGTCCTCCATCTTCAAGCTCAGCGTCAGCTTCGGGGAGATGGGCCCTCGCAGCTCACAGGTCAAGTGGTTCTGGGAGTAAGTCACTGCAGAGGGACAGGAGCCTGAGGTTGAGAGCCTGGACTTCTGGGTCCCCGGCACCTCCATGCTCTAAGGGGATTCAGTGAAACAACCAAAATGACACTTCATGTGGGCACTCCTCTTAGCCTTTAAGAGCACATTTTCATGCAGTTCTAATAGAGAAGGAGGTCCACTGGTCTTGGGTTTGAATCCCAGCCCCACTGCTTACTATCTGTATGTCCCTGAGCAAGTTACTTAGCAATCTGAGCCCCAGGCAATTATTAAATGCACAAATACTTGTAAAGTTCAAGTATTAGCCATTATTACTTGTGGAGTTGTTAGGATGATTAAGGGGCAAAAAGTGAAGAACTCAGTGTGGAGCATGTGACATTATCATTATCACTGTCACACTCAGATTTTGTTATCCTCGTTAGGAGAAAGGAGACCCACAGAGGTAGGGGACTTAGCCAGGGGTCACAGAGGCAGAACTAGAACCCTGGTTCTCAGTGCATGACTTTTTTTTTTCTTGTATGTGGGTAGCTCCCTGGCTGGGAATCGAACCCAGGCCACAGTGTTGACAGCACCAGCACCGAAGCCTTAAGCCGCTACACCACCAGGGAACTCCCACAGTGCATGACTTTTGAGGATTCTCAGTGAATCACCCCTAGCCTGGCTCACAGATGTTAGGGAAGGACATGTGGATTCCAGTTTCAATTCTAAACCAGTCCCCAAAACAGCAGGCTCTCTGCCAGCTCCATCAGGCACCCAGGCCTGGGCAACCCTTTGGGGGGTGGGGGGCTGTCTTGCCTAGAAAAGAGACCTGGGCTAGACCCCTCCACGCCCTGCTCCTGCCTTGCCCTTCTCAGCCCAGCTCCTCACTTGTCATCACCACAAGTTTCATTTCCTGATGCAACTGCCCCTTGTTGAAAAACAAGGTCAGGTTTCCAGACCCAGCATCCTGAGATGAAGCCTGGAGCAGGCTAAAGTGCAGTGGGAGGGTCTCCTTCATCTGGAGCTTGTGGTCCGGGTGGACCTTCTTCACAGACACCTTTTTGTTGTCCAAGGAGAAGGTGATCCAGGACTTCAGGGCGGATTCCCCCTCCTTCTGCCATTTCAGCTCCCCTCTCAGGTTTATAACTTCGAAGGTAAGTGGGAAGGAGAACTCTACTAGCTTCCCCTCTTGGGTATAGACTATGTCGGAGACCTTCTGGAAAGCTGGGGGTAGAAAGGGAGAGAACCTGGATCAGAAGGAGATAGAACCATGACAGTGTACAGCATGAGGTAGGCATGTGGCGGGGGCCACAGAGAGGTGGAAGGAGACCAGGCGCATCCGAACACCTAGGTTGCCATTTCAGGCCCTTAAATTCCCATTTATCTCTCTGATCTTCTGTCTCTGTGTCTCCACCCCAGCATGTTCTCTCAATAGTGTCCCCATAGAACAACCCGGCTACCGGGGGGCCTCGCCCTCTTCTGGATCCCTGAAGCACAGAGGTATTTGGCCTGTACTACTCAGGTGCATCATTTAGCGCCCTTCACAAGATAAAAGCAAATACATGGGGCTTACTATGTGCCAGGCACTGTTCTAAGTGTATTACTGCACTTTGCTGTGTATAATGCACTTTTTGCCCAAACTTGTGAGGGAAATATAAGGGTGTACCTTATACATGGGTAGTTCTAATTCTGTATCTATGTAAATGTTTTTAATTATTTTATTTATGTTTATGAGTTAAAAATGTAACTCTAGAAATCAGTAACAATATCTGTATGCAAAATAATACCATGGAATAAGATAGTTGTATTTTTGAATATAAAAATTTTATACATAAAATTTCTTGTAATTTGTATCTGTTCTTGTGTTTTGTAATTATTTGTTACATAAAATTTCTTGTACCATACTATATTAAAAAATAAATGCTAAATTCCTTTCTAATATAAAAAACAAGTACTTAAATATAAACAAAATTTTGAATTAAAAAATTAAAAAATTAAAATAAAAGAATTTTTCCCCAAAAGTTTCGGCCCCAAATGTGGGTGTGCATTACACATGGACACACATTATGCACAGCAAAATACAGTACATACATTAATTTTCACCCTTATAGAGCACTATAAGGTAGGTGCTATCACAGTGAGCATCATTCCTGTTTTACAGATGCAGAAACCAAGGCACACAGAGTCAATAACTCACCCAAGGTCACATGGTTAAGCCAGAGCCAGGATTTAAATCCCTAGTCCACCCCACTACCCTACCTGTGTCACATAAGCACCTGGAGGACAGGCTCTGGGGTGACCTGCATTCTGGGCTCAGTTTCCCCCCATTACCTAGCTCAGGATTCTAAAGGTGCACAATATATCATAGAATTTCCTCAGGGCTTGCTTGTCAGTGTCAGTGTTCCTGAGTAAGATGATCTGCCAACGTGGTGCGAATGGGGAGGCGAGCCAACAAAGAAAATAGATGCCCTTGACATTGCTCCAGGGTTCTCTGGGGCCTCTTACACTCCATCCAGGTCCCTTTCTTCCTCCATGTTACCACCCTGAGGAAGAGAGGGCCCAGTGTATCCCTCAGGACAGATTTCAGCTTTGGGGGAGCCTGGCCCTAGCCTCCCTCTGTCCCTTAGTACCGGAATCAGGAACAAAGCAGTGAGGGCAGAGGGTGGATCTGTCAGTCACTGAGGCAGTGGGGAGTCTGCAGGGGAGATGAGCTCCTCTTACCCAGCATAAAGATGTTTATGTTGAACACCAGTGTCTTCTGGTCCTGGGAAACGGTGCATGTCCAGGTGCCACTTTTCTGCAACTCTGGCTGGGACAGCAAGAAGCTCTTGCCCTCATTATGCTTTTTATTCCTTGGATCTTTCCATTCTACTGAAGGGTCACTACCAGGGGGGCTCTCCAAGGTCAGGGTCAGGGTCTGCCCGGGCAGCAGGTAGATGCTGCTTCGGATGTCCAAATTGGCATTCACTGTGGAGGGAGCAGGCCACCTGTGTCACACACACACTATCCCCAAGGAGAGAAGGGAAGAAGCCAGGAAACCAAGAGTATCTGTCCATTACCCCTGTCTCAACACCTTTCTTCCTGCCAACACCCCGCTGCCCACCCCCAGACCCAGGCAGGGCTCTCCTCCTCACTCCTCTCCCCCTCCTCCCTTCTGTTGTCTCTTCCCCTGCTTCCTACAGCTCCTGACCTTCTCCTACCCCGTGTCTAGGTCTCTTCCTCTCTCCCTTCCTCTTCCTTCCAAGGCCTGAGGAGGGTTTGAAGAGTTGTGGTGGCCAGTCTCACCTGGCTCTGGACAGTTGAAGTACCATCAGCTCAGGCCCTGGCTTGGTTGCAGGGATGGGAGTGGGGGCAGGAAGGGGGGAGATTGGCTGGGGTGTTCACATGGAGGCCTGCCCTACTCACATTTGAACACCAGCAATTCCACCTCTATCTTCCCATCCTCCTTTTCACAGATGTAAAGCCCTGAGTCCTTTGTGTCAAGATCCTTGATGATCAGAGGAAAGGATCCTTGGTCCCACAGGAGTTTTTTTGATTCAACTCTGCCTTTCAGCTTGGTTGAACCTGGGAGGAAAAGCCATATGGAGGAAGTTGGGGTACCCTGAAACCTGGCATCCCTGATGAAGACAGTGCCCATAACTCTTCTGATCTCCATTGCTGATTTCCTGCAGAATCTGCCCTGGTCCTAGTCAGAGAACCCCAGACTGGAGAGGAAGTCCCATCACATGCATCTGCCTGGCCAGGACAATATCTCCTTAATCCAAAATAAAATAACATCATATTTAGAGAACACCATCTCCTACATGCCAAATAGTTTACATGCATCATCTCAAATATGCTTCACAATTCCAAGAGCTAGATAATGTTTTGCTTATTTTGCAGATGAGGTAACTGAGGCTCAGAGAGATTAGGTAGTTGCCCAAACTTTTACTTATGCAACATCAGCAGGAACATAATTTATAGATAATTTGTAATATCTAGCAGAATTACACATGCGCATACAAAACTGAATGTCCACCAAGAAAAAAATAGATTAAACAAATTACAGTTCACCCATTCAGTGGAATGCTGTAAAAGAAGACTAAGGAAGCTCTTTATACACTGAAATGGAATAATATCTAAGAAACATCATTAACTAAATAAAACAATATATTAAACAGGCTATTATTTGTTTAAAAAAGAGGGGGAAGTTTATCTATCTGTCTTCCTATCTCTCTATCTGTCTATCTATCTATCTGACTTGCATGTGAATAAATATTTCTAGAAGTCAGCATAAGAAGATGGTAACTTTGGTTGCTTCTGGGGGACAGGAAGTGAATATTCTTGAGACAGATGTGGGAGGGGAACTCTTCACTATATGCCCCTTTCTACCTTCTGAATTTTGACTCCAGTAAGTGGTAGAGTGGGATTGAAAATCTGGCCTGTTAGGTACACCGTGCAAATACCATTTCTGGACCGTTCTTCAGGTATGGACATGAGGTCTCCTCCAGTCCCCTCTCTTAGTATCTTAACAACCATCACCAAGAGGAACTTCTTCCCTTTAGCTAACCATTTTCTGGGTGCAGTGACAGCTCCAGAATTCCTGCAGAGGAGAGCTTTGGAAGCTAAATTTAAGTAGCAAAGATACCGTTTTTAGGTAGAATGTATATCTGTAGGGATGGGGAGAAGGTAGCTGAGATAAAGCCTCTACCTTCAACCCCCTGGGCACCGCCTCTGCCTCCCTGAGCAATCATAGGCCCTCTGCCTATTTTGGCCTTGGTTCAGGAGACTGAAGGCTTTTGTTGGCCTTGCATTCTCCCTTCTCTCCTCTTCCAGACCTCACAGTCCCTTCCCCACACTGCTTATTCTCATCCTCTCCAGAGAACCTGTAGCCCTGAGCACATAGGACCACAGCTATCCCTCCAGCCCTCGCCCAACACCCCTTTCATTTGTCCCTTCAGTAGTTCCTAGCCTACTTGCTCTTTCCCTTGGCCCTACACATTAGTTTAGTTCCCCAGTTTTTCTGAAATCCTACTACATTCCTTTCACAATTTATTAAACTTTTAAAAGTAGCTTCCTCTAGTTCTGCCCCCAACCCCAATCTCTTTTGAGTCTCTCTTCCATATGTGAGCACCATTCCCTTTTCTTCATCTTGGACTCTTGTTCTGAATCTACATTTAGGTCTTACCCCAGATTCTTTTATTTGGTGGGGGGTAGTTCCCTCGCTGGGAATTGAGTCCAGGCTGTGGCATTGAGAATGCTGAAGCCTAGCCACCACACCACCAGGGAACCCCCGCCCCCGCCCCCAGATTCTTTCTTGGATCCTCTTGCCCATTTCTATAGACATTCTAAATTCTACTGCATCTCCTGTCAGCTCTGCAGATGACTCCCACATTGGTATCCCCAGCCCCAACCTCTCTCCTCAATTCTGGGCCCACATTTCCAGTGGCCCAAGGGATAACTTTATCAGATTATCCTGCCATTACCCAAAACTCGGTTCAAAATGAAATATATCACCCCTTCCCTAAAATAACTCTTCCTCCTTGTTTTCCTTTTCTCTTCTGGGCTCCCTCATGGCCCATTTGTCTAGGCTGTTCTATACTTTGCAAAAGCGATTGCAGGATGATGTGAAAGGTCTAAGAATGTGAATGAGTCTGGGATAAATTCATGGAGGAGACCAGTTTGAACCAAGACTTAAAAGAAGTGGAAGTAGTGGAATAGAGGAAAGAGGAGCAGGGAGAACTTCCAGGAAGCCGGGAAAGCTCCCGTGGGCAACCACCTCAAAGCAGTGAGGAAACCACCTACCTGGGTGTGAAAGTGTCTAACTGGGAAGTTTTGGGAAGTGATGCTGAGGGGTGAATGTCCAGGAGAAGCTTCTAGGTTTAGTCTAATGGACTAGGGAGTAACATGTGCAAAACATTGCTTTGGAAGTCAGTGCTGCAGCAGGTGGAAGAGAAATCAAAGTATGAGAGACCAGTGGCAGAGAGAATTGCCAGGAAGATTCCACTGTCATCCAAGTAAGAGGGACATGGCCTTGGCGAATGATGGTGGCATTCCCGTGGGAACAAAGAAGATGAAACAGAAAAACACTTCCAAAGGAAGGAATGGCCATAGTTGGTGATGGATAAGCAACCAAGGATTGAAGCAGGGAAAACAAATTTGACTCTGTGGTTCAGAAGCTGAGGGAATCAGGGCAGTGATATGGCTCTGTCGCAGATCAGGAAGTTGGGAAGGGGAGCTGTTCTGGAGGAAACGCAAATTATAGAAACAGAACAAAAGCACTGACACAAAAGACAAGAATTTTTAGAAAGGAGCACATTGTTTCAATCTCACGGGTGATCAAAGAAATGCAAATTAAAATGATGATATATTTTTTTAACCAGCAAACTAGCAAAAAAACTACCAGTGCTGGCAGGGGTGCTGGTGACAAAGGTACACAGTGACAGTCACTAGGGACAAAAAGAATTAACGCTGGTGTTGTTAATAGTGTACAATGTTAGACAGAAGGATAATAACCTGTACACGAATTTGATGGAACATTAATTTAGCACCAAAAATGATAGTTAGAAATAATTTTAATGAAATGGAAAGTATACATAATCTACATTTTTAAAGTTGCATTAAGGTAATCTTTACTTTTTAGGTGAACTATTTGAATTACAAAAATTATATACAGACTAAACACTTCTTTTTTCCCTTGTCCACTCTTCTAATACTGCAATAAACAGTTTGGTATGGATTCCTCCATGCTTTTTCCTTTGCTTGTGCAAACATATATTTACAAACAATGTATTTTAAGATTAAAATGGGATTATATTACATATAGAGCTTCCTTTTTCCACTTAACAAAATATGCTTGACATCCTTCTGAGCATATATATGTGGAACTTTTTTGCTCTTTTTCTTTGTTCAGTTCTGAAATTCTGAAAGGTAATGTTTTTATTCTGGTGACTTTAAATCAAACTTTTTATTTTGAGATAATTGTAAGAAACAGTAATACAGCAAAATCTCGAGTGTCTTTTACCCAGTTCAGCTCAAGGGTAACAGCTTGGAAAACAATATCACAACCAGGATATTGGCATTGATACAATCAAGGTACAGAACAGTTCCAGTACCATAAGGATGTGGCCCTTCCCTCCAGACTCCTCACCTTAACTCCTGGCAATTCACTAACCCGTTCCCTATTTCTATAACTTGTCATTCCAAGAATGTTACATAAATGAAATCATGCAGTAATTGTCCTTCTCGAATTGGCTTTTTTTCATTCAGCATAATTCTCTAAAGTTCATCCAGGTCGTTGTATGTAAGTACAGTTCATTCTTTTTCACTGCTGAAAAGTATTCCATGGTGTGGGTATAACCAGCAGTCCCCAACCTTTTTGGCACCAGGGACCAGTTTCAAGGAAGGCAGTTTTTCCACAGATCAAAGTGGGGTAAAGTGGTGGTTTGGGCATGACTCAAGCACATTACATTTATTGTGCACTTTATTTCTATTATTATTATTATTACATTGTAATATATAATGAAATATATATATATATTTTTTAACGTGGGTAGTTCCCTGGCTGGGAATCGAACCCAGGCCCCAGCGCTGACAGCGCCAAAGCCTTAGCCACTACAGCACAAGGGAACCCCTATAATGAAATAATTATACAACTCACTTCTCACTGTAAAGCCTACCACCAAATGCAGCTTAATTGTTACTTGCCACTCACTGCTAGGGTTTTAATATAAGTCTACAAGCAATTGATTTATTATGGTCTCTGTGCAGTCAAACCTCTCTGCTAATGTTAATCTGTATTTGCAGCTACTCCCCAGCACCAGCATCACTGTGTCAGCTCCACCTCAGATCATCAGGTATTAGATTCTCATAAGGAGCATGCACCCTAGATCCCTCACATGTGCAGTTTACAATAGGGTTCATGCTCCTATGAGAATCTAATGCCACAGCTGATTTGACAAGAGGTGGAACTCAGGTGGTTATGCGAGTGATGGGGAGAGGCTGTTAAATACAAATGAAGCTTCGCTTGCTCTTCTGCCACTCACCTCCTGCTGTGTGGCCCAGTTCCTAACAAGCCACAAACATGCAATGGTTGGCAGCCCAAGGTTGGAGGCACCCCTGGATATAACTATTCACTCCTTGAAGGACATCTTGGTTGATTCTAGTTGTTGGCTATTATGAATAAAGTTGCTATAAGCAACTGTATATGGATTTCTGAATAAACATAAATCTTCATTTCTCTGGGATAAATAGCTGGGAGCGAGATTGCTGGGTTGTGGCATGTTTAATAAAAATTTTTTTAAAGAAATTTCCAAATTGTCAACAATGTAAGAGTAAACCAGGTTCTCTGCATCCTCACCAGCATTTAGTGTTGTTACTATTTTTTATTTTGGTCATTCTAATAGGTGTGTAATGATATCTCATTGTGGTTTTAACTTACATTTCCTAAATGACTACTGATGTTGAATACCTTTTCATGTGCTTATTTGCCATCTCTATATACTCCTTGGTGAAATGTCTGTTCATGTCTTTTGCCCATTTTCTAATTGGATTGTTTGGGGGGTTTGTTTGTTTGATATTTGTTTTTGTTTTGTGTTGAGGGTTGCTTACTTTGTTAGATGTGTAGTTTGCATGTAGTTTTTCACATTTATAAACTGTCTTTTTCTCTTCTTAAGAGTCTTTGCAAAACAAGTTTTTCATTTTGAGGTAGACCAATTTGTCTATTTTTCTTTTATGGATTATGCTTTTGGTGTCAAATCTAAGAACTCTTTGCCAAGTCTGGATCCTGAAGATTTTTACCTATGTGTTAAAATTTTATATTTTACATATAAGTCAATGGTGTCCAACCTTTTGTCTTCCCTGGGCCACATTGGAAGAATTGTCTTGGGCTGCACATGAAATACACTAACACTAACACTAGCTGTTGAGCTAAAGAAAAAAAAGGTCACCAAAAAAATCTCATAATGTTTTAAGAATTTGTGTTGGACTTCATTCAAAGCCATCCTGGGCTCCACATTGGACATGCCTAATTTAGGTTCATAGTCCATTTTGAGTTAATTTTCAATAAGGTGTGAAACTTAGGTCAAGTGTTTGTCATTGTTTTTAACCTGTGGATGTCCCATTACCCCACCATCATTTCTTGAAAAAAAGGCTATCTCTTCTCCATTGAGTTGCTTTTACACCTTTGTAAAAAAATCAGCTGGGAACATTTATGTGGGTCTATTTCTGTGTTCTCTATTTTGTTCCATTGATCTATATCCCTATCCCTCCATCCATACCCACACAATCTTGATTACTCTAACTATATAATAAGTGTTGAAAGTAGATAGACTGATTTCTCCTACTTCTTTTTTCCCCAAAAATTGTTTTAGCTCTTCTAGTTTCTTTGGCTTTCTATATAAACTTTAGAACAACTGTCTATATCTACAAAAAAATCTTTCTGGAACTTTGATAGGAATTATGTTAACCTTCTGTACCAATTTGAGAATTGACATCTTCACTATGTTGAGTCTTCTAATCCATGAACATGGTCTCTCTGTTTATTTAATCTTTTTTTTTTTACTTCTTTCATCAACATCTTGAAGTTTTGGGCATACAAATCCTGTGCATGTTTGTTAAATTTACCTCAGTATTTCTCCTTTTTTAGCAATTGTAAAAGGCATTATATTTTTAATTTCTATATATACATGTTTATTGCTGGTATATATAAATACAATAGCTTTTTGTATGTTTATCTTATATTCTGTAACTTTACTGAACTCACTTGGTAGTACCAAGAATTTTAAAAAATAGACTTATGGAGATTTTCTACATAAACAGTCATGTCATCTGCAAGCAGGAAGTTTTATTTCTTCCTTTCCAGTCAACATTCCT
>PVJL010011896.1:0-40195 GCA_004026885.1 Lyroderma lyra | reverse complement strand
TTGGTGAAACCATCTGGTCCAGGGCTTTTGCCTTTAGGGAGATTATGGATAGTCATTTCAATCTCATTGCTATTGATTGGTCTATTTAGATTATCCAGTTCTTCTTGGTTCAGTCTTGGTAGGCTATAAGTTTCTAGAAACTTGTCCATTTCTTCTAGATTGTTAAATTTTTGTGGCATAAAGTCCTTCATAATATTTTTTTATAATCCTTTGTACTTCTGTAGTATCAGTCGTAATTTCTCCCCTTTCATTTCTAATTTTGGATATTTGTGTCCTTTCCTTTCGTCCTTTGATTAGTCTCACCAGGGGTTTGTCAATTTTGTTGAATTTCTCAAAGAACCAGCTCTTCGTAATACTAATTTTTTCTATTGTCTTTCTGTTCTCTAATTGGTTTAGCTCTGCTTTAACTTTTATTATTTATTTCCTTCTGCTGACTTTGGGTTTTGTCTACTTTTCTTTTTCTAGTTCTTTAAGATGGGATGCTAAGATGTTTGCTTGTGATTTTTCTTGTTTCTTAAGATAGGCTTGTAATGATATAAAGTTCCCTCTTATTACCGCTTTCGCTGTGTCCCAATAATTCTGATACGTTGTATTTTCATTGTCATTAGTTTTTATATATTTTTTAATCTCATCTTTTATTTGTTCTTTTATCCAGTCCTTTTTTAATAAGCTGTTGTTTAATCTCCATGTATATGCGGTTTTTGCTGCTTTCCTTTTACAGTTGATCTCCAATTTCAAAGCTTTGTGGTCTGAGAATACACTTGGTATGATTTCGATCTTCTTGAATTTGCTGAGGCTACTTTCGTGTCCCAGCATTCATAATAGTTCTTTACTCAAGTTCTTAAAGAGGGATGGCAATGAGAAGTGAAACAACAAGCCATGCCCAGTCTCTACTCCAAACCTGCTTACCCTCAGTTATGGACAGCAATGAATGAGAAAAAGCTTTAAATTTAATATGAGCTTGGATATGTAAACCGCAGACTGAGTTTAATAGTCATAGGCAACCAAGAAGTTATAGGTCACCCTCGATGGAAAAAAATAAGCTTCTATTCAGCAAGCTGAAAACAGTCAATGAAGGGATAAAAAGTTTTGCAAACATTAGATTGTATTTCAGAGACATTTCATGTTATAGATGTTGTACATATCTTCCAAATTCTAAGAAGTGACATTAGATGTATTTTACAGATAGAGGATTAAGGATGACAGCAGCTTACCTAACACAACACAGAGCATAACTTAGATTTAAACTTGAACATAACACACTCAAATCCTGTCTTTTCCACCCTACTTTACAGTGTTTTTTCTTCTGGTTTCTTTGCCTCAAATCATATAAACTTCTTTAATATGCAGTGATATTAACCTACACATAGTCAGCAAGAAAGGTTTTAGGTTTGTTTTAATATACAGTTGACCCTTGAACAATACAGGTTTGAACTGTGTGATTCTATTTATATGTGGACTTTTTCAATAAATACTGCAAACTATTTTCTTTTTTTATGATTTTCTTATAGATATTTTTCTTTGTCTAGTGTGGTTTAATGTAAGAATATAGTATATAATACATATAACATATAAAATATGTGTTAATCAACTTTTTATCTTAAAATAAGGCTTCAGGGCAACAGTAGGATGCTAGTAGTTAAATTCAGGGGAATCAAAACTTATACTCAGTTTTCCACTGTGCAGGGGTGGTCCCTTTATTTTTATTAATTAAAATTACTTTTATACTTATGAATGTATCTTCCTTTCTTTCTCTTCCTTTATTGCTGTCCATGAAAGTGAGAGTATCAGAAGATACATTTGTACTTTATTTCTAAGGTATGAACCACAGGTATATTTTTCCAAGCTTTATAAAAATGGTAAGATTATGCCATGTATAATTATTCACGAGGAAAATAACTAAAAGCATTCGATGATGGTGAGGATGCTAATACCAATGGTAGCAGTCACATTGCTGGTGCAAATGATTGGTACAACAGAGCCCTTTCTTGAGTAAAAATTATTAGCAGAAGCAGATACAATATTTGGAGGAGAGTCTTGATTCTTTTTTGTTTTGTTTTATATATGCTGCCTAGTTTTCAGGAACTACTATGCTGGCAGAAGAACTGCCAAGAGCTCAACATTTTATGCTGTAAAAACAAAAGGTGTTTGGTTTTCTTTTTTAATATCCCTTTTATGAGGTAAAAGCCTGGAAGAGACATATAAATTACAAGGACAGGGAAAGTATTTGCAAGAAGATTCTAGAGAAAATGTAAGGATTTGAAGTTTGAGATATAGTTGGATATAAAATGATATTGAAGTATAGAAAGTGTAACTGCATAATATAAAAGAGTCACTAAAAACAGAAAATAAATGGCAATGGCAACATATCTTTATGTTTGTATCAGAGCACAAAAAATATTTACATTATATATATTGTCCTTACTTTTTAAGGAAATGATTTCTTTTTTTGTATAAACTTCTTATATTTGGGGCATACCATAACAAAGAAAATTAAAATACAGTAAATAATGCTTGCTACAAATGATAATCTAATGAAGACTCATATTGAATGTCTCTTCATTAAATTATCTATCATAGTAAACATATACACACACACACATAGTGTATACGTGGTGGTATATAAGTATATATGTATATGTGTGTATATATACATATACAAACATATATATATATATATATATATATGGACTGTCCAAAAAATATCCAGTCATGGCTGGATATTTTTTATATTGCAAGGCTGGATAATTTTCAGACAGCCCTCATGTTTGTATGTGTGTGTGTGTGTGTGTGTGTGTGTGTGTTAATTTATCAATCTTATTTAATTCCACTGAATGAAAGGACTTAACAGACCACTCTAGGGGCTGTTTCTGTTGTGAAACATACAGAAACCACTAATTTACCAGTCCTAGTCAACACCAAAAGACTAGACCTCAGTAAAAATCAAGCACCAAACCATATTTTCTTTTGAAGTTTCAGCTCCAGCTCTTCCACTTGACATGTCTCTGACTCTATTTCTTGGCAACTTTTTTATTATCTTACACATACAACGTGAAATTCGATACCATTTTTGGGCTTTGAGTACCTCTAACTTTCCTCCTCCTTCTACTGGGGCTCTCCTGACTTGGTGGGTTGCATTACTTCAATGGTGTCTTGCTTCACATTTCACAATTCAAAGACACTGGGTGCTTTTTTTTCTTGTATTCTTTTTGTTCTAGGTATTGGCAAAACTTTAGTTAGTGTCTATAAAGACTATGTTAAAAAGTAAAATCTCAAGCTGCAATTATATATGTCAACTCATTTTTAAAATAGTGTGGTCTAACGAAAATAAAAGAGGTTTTGAGATCAGAAATATTTAGATACAAATTCAACTTTTAACAGTGTAAAAGGGCTTTGATTCTAAACTGCAAAAGTGATTATTTGAATGTCATTTTTAAAGCCCTCCTACAAATGGAAAGATTACAAAAGAAAAACTGAACAGATTTGACTGAAAATTTGAATAGAAAGAAAAGGTCTATAAAATAGTAAAAACAAAAGTAAAAAAACTGAAAACAAATGTTTGTAAAAACATTTACATTTTAAGTGTTATTATAATTAACATATGAGAAGCCCTTGAGGAGTACAAAAATGACTAATACTCTAATAGATAAATAAATTGATAAAGACATGATAGGGCAGGAAAAGGAAAACAATGCAAATGACCAATTAGCTAATGAAAGGGAAAGTTTTAAAAAATGATAGAAATAATAACATTAAACTAAATAATGAGATCCCACTTCCGCCCATTAAATTAGATATGATTTTTGTTAATGAGTAGATCTTGGTAGTGCTATTAGGAAATAGACAATTATTGTTTTTCATGGCTAGTGCCCAGGTGTCGAATATTCAAGAGTTTCAAAATAACTTCCTATAAGAGTTCTCTGACCATCTCATAATGGTTTTGTTCTCTTTCCCACAATCTTCTTATTTTTTGCCTAGGGCTTATCATTATCTAGCATTATCTTAGTTTTACTAATAGTTATTATTGTGTTCCCTCAGGAATGTAAGAAACACAAGAATAAGACACTTCCTGTCTTTTTTCCCTAACATTTAGAAATAATTTCTGTTACTTTGAGTGAATCAATTAACATATACACTGATTGAATGGCTGGGAGGATTGCATATTATATACTTATTGCATAATTCTGCAATATATGTACATCAAAGCTTTCAAAAGACTTTTAATTTAGCAATCTAAATTTCACAGAATTATTTCCAGCAAATAATCAGAAATACACATTAAGATTTATGTGCAACGATAGTAATCTCAATTAGTATTATTTATAATAGAAAAAAGAGAAAATAATATAAATATCCCAAGCTGCTGAAATTATACAACCAAAAGTTATTATTTTGAAAATTATTCTATAATGTAATTTCTTAAATAACTGAAGAAAAACAGTATATAAAATTTTATATGTATGTATATAAAATTTTGCTAATCCATGTATATAAATTAAGTTATGCTATATGTGTCACAATTCACTGGACTTTGATATCATAATTATCTTTATGCCAAATTGCAATTGTCTAAGTGATTGTCTATTGTTACTGAAAAAAATCATTGTATTTTATTATGTTACTTTCCCCAATCATCTCTGGGTAGCCAAGTATATGTTTCCATGTCTTATATATTTATGCCATTTATCACTTATGCCTCAAGCACCTATGCCATTTGTTTTGAGGCATGAATCTTCTAAGATTCATGTTTTCCTTTATACCAGTATAAGCAAAACATTACATGAGCCTTTGAATATCCCAGCAATCAGCTTTCTATAATATTTAATGACAGTATAACAGTAATATTGAAATTGAAATACAATATAGAAATAATTTACAAACCTTGTCTTGATTAGGTTTTCTATAATCAGACTCTGAGATAGAGAATCAGGTGAAGATGGTTGAAAAATGTTCATGTGAGATAAACTTAAAAGAAAACGAGGAAGACATTATTTGGAAGAGGGAAAGCTGACCTAATACACTTGGCATGACCCACTGATCTTCCGGGGAGCTCTAAAGCTGTCATGAATCCGTCAGGGTTGTCTTACATTTAAGTAAGGAACTGGAGCTCTTAGTTTCCTGTATCAGCTTGTGTGAGGTAATTCCCTGAGGCAGAAGATAATATCCAGTGAGAGTCTGTGAGCCTTCAGTAGTAATATTTTCAGTTACCTGTGGAATGAGTGTGTTGGAGCAAAAAGGGAACCTGGTAGAGCCCCATTGTATTAGTCTTCTCTGGCTGTCATAATGAAACACTATCTATCAACTGTTTAGATGAAAAATAGAAATGGATTAAAAGTATTTTCTCACTCTTCTGTGCACCAGAAGTTCAGAATTAAGGTTCTAGACTTTCAGTTTCTGCTAAGAGCTTCCAAACTGGCCTGCAGATGGCTTCTCTCTCACAGTGCGTGTACATGGCCTGTCCTTAGTTCTTGTGCCAGACAAGAAAAAAAGCAAGCTTCTGGTTCTCCTATAAGAACACCAATCCTATTAGCTAAGCACCCCAACCTTATGACTTCATCAAATCTCAATTACTCCCTTAGAGGCCTCATCTTCAAACACAGCCATACTGAGGCCTAGGGCTTCAACATATGAATTTGAGAAGGGAAGGTAACTAACATCCATGTTACATACTTTACACCACTAAGCTTAGCACCCTTCTTGAGGCTCTTTTTGTGCTGCACTCCTGCTTTACTCCTACCAGATGACAGAAATTCAGAAGCATCTTTAAGTCTCTATAATTCATATTCTAGGCAAAATTGAACCCTGGTTCTTTGGAAAAGAGAGTGATTTTTCTTAAATTAAATCCTGGGTACTCATTT
Source organism: Lyroderma lyra (assembly GCA_004026885.1). Classification (NCBI taxonomy): domain Eukaryota; kingdom Metazoa; phylum Chordata; class Mammalia; order Chiroptera; family Megadermatidae; genus Lyroderma; species Lyroderma lyra. Next base: position 34,337 of record PVJL010011896.1, on the reverse strand, counting down.
TCTATCAGGAAAACTACAGTTACAGAATATTATTAAAATGGTGTATTGGTTAACAATTGCCATAATAATTATATGTAGCAAAGCACTCCAAAACTCATTAAAGTAATAATCGTGACTTTGAGTTGGCTGATGTAGACTGTCAGACTGAGAATTAAATGTTGACAATTTATTGGGTACAAGCTCTTAGAAAATATACCTGCAGAGAAACAAGGAAGGCAAGATTGAGCAGAGGGAGAGCTGAGCTAAACTGGGTCTGCTGGCCTTGGCTCCAAGCTCCAGATCAGATCCAGGTTTGTTCCATGTGTCTGTCATTATCTTTGGAACAGCAGGGTAGCTGATAGCTGAGGCATGTTTTCTTCAATGATATGACTGAGGCAAAAGTGAGTGTAACCATATCTGCCCAATGTGGATGAGAATAATAATTAAAAATGAAATAAATAGTAAATTATTCACTACCTGAATTTATTTTCTCCTTGATTTGTTTCTCTTGTCCCTTGATTATCTTCCTATATGTGTTTATAAACTTAATCCTTCTAAAAAAACAATCTAGTCCATGTCCTTCAATAAGTCCCCAGGATATCGTTTTCTTCTAATCATAGTCACCTATTTCCTAAGTTTCAGCTTACTCTTTATTTTGCCAACTAACCCTAATCATACCTTACTATGAGACCAACAATGCATTTAAAATTACAGTTGTGGTCGTTTATTAAGTATATATAGGTTTTTCAATGCTAGAGGATGATTCAGAATGCCTCACTCATCCTATTACTACAAGGCAAATCTCCCTTTACTATAATTTTACCTTACAGAAGTCTATTAGAGATGCCATGAAGCAAACAAGGGGTAGTGACCAGGACTTGAACCATATTTCTTGAGTTCTGAGAGGTAGAAACAGTAGCAAATATGGATTACCCTGTTGACCAACACGTGGAGCAGAGCAGTAAAAACAATGCTATGCTCTAGTCTAGGGGATGGCTGACATTCACACAGTTCCAGTGTGGTGTGCAGGCAGGCTGGCCTCAGTCTAGTTTAAACTGTCAATTCAGTGTGTGCACCTGCATCTCCCCAGTGCAATGAGAGGTTGGGGCAACAACCTGCTAGCTCCAGCTGTGTGACAGGCACACATGCCTGGTCTTCCACATAAACACTTTACCAGAACCTGTGACCTCAAATTCTCAGTGTCAGAACTGGTGAAGCTCTGTAAGAGACCATTACCACTCTAGAGCTCTTCTACTGGATTCTTTTTTATCTCTGTCAGTTATTTTTCTTTTTTGTAATTATTAATATTATTTAAATTTGCCATTTTAATCAGTTTGCTCTTTATAACACTTTAGTATTTTTTATTTCAAAATACAGAAAAATGTTTTTATTGTTATAAAAATTGTTTAATTTTTCTGTTTTTATTAATTAAAACCATGATTTATTATTCATTTTATAAATTTATTGATGTTTGTGTTATTTATTTCTTTACCATTAACTCTGTAGTTTTATATTCTACTTGATTTCTGCACCAACTGTCATGTGGTCTTCATATCTAATTTTCACTTAGATTATTCTGATCATACATTTTTATGGTTTTATTGAGGTATAAATGACATACTACAAATTGCTCATACTTAAAATGTACCATTTAATTATACACACACACACACACAAACACACATACATATGTACATATATTTCTTTTTATCTTAAAAATATATACAGCAATAATTTAAAAAATTATTTACCAGTTCAATTTTGTTTTCTCCTAGACATTTTTCCTCTTCTTCCTGGACTATTTCCTCTATGAGAGCTTTCAAAGTAAATCATTTTGTGATAAACTTTCTAAAATGCGTATGACTATAATTTCTTTAAACTTTTAAATAATCTAGCATGATTTGAAATTCCAGATTTGAAGTCTTCACCCCACCTCTTTGAATATATTGTACTACTCTATTTTTTTGCATTCAGTAATGATTTAGAGAACTTTAAAATTATGTTAATCTGAATCATGTTTATCATAGATAATCTATTTCCACTCATAAGATGTTAAAATTATTTTTTTATTATTTAATCTCAAAACTTAACAATAATGTGTCAGGTGTGAATGAGTTCTACTTGTTAGGTTCTGTATAATCTATGTCAAATGAGGTCCTATATATTTAAACAATTTTGAAGTTTTCATTTTTTATATTTTAAAAATACTTTCTCCCACCCCACCACCCGATTATTTTTCTAAGCATTTAAAAGTTGTATTTTACAGATGTCGACACTTTTAACTCTATATTTTTTATCTCAATGTTTCGTTCTTTTAACTTGTTTTCCCTTTGTGATATCTTCAGAAGAGTTTTATAACGTGATATGCAAACTCACTGTTTGCCCCCTGAATTTACCCATGTGGTTTTTCTGTCTATCCACTGTGTTCATTATTACAACCATCATATTCTACACTTGATAATATAATTACTCAGTTTTTATTACATCCTTATGTGTTGTGGTTTTAGTGAGGAGGAAGGTGACTGATTAGAGGCAGTGAATTAGATTTTTTATCTCCTTGGTCTCAAGATGTAGAAGTCCTATATTAGGATGTGCTATGGACCCCAAACTCCTGGGCATTAGGCCTGTTGCTATAAATAGATGAGACTTTGAGATGCCTGGTGGAAGCCATGAGAATATCCTACATAAAAAAAATGGCATAATAATTTTGATCAAGCAGGTAAATGATGCCAAATTAAATCAGTCCCTCAATTCTTTACATCTTCTTTTAAAAGAATCACATTCAGGTTTTTGACATGGCTTCATGATTAGAAGATTTTTCTTCTGCATCATCCAACTTGCTTTCACAGTGAAACATTAGTGGGTGTGATAGAAGAAAAGCGTTGTTCATGTATCTATGTATACCTAGTTGTCCTTTGCACTCCAACAATCCATAATAGCATGTCCAAGGAAACAGCCACTCCAAAGAGAATGTGTAGAGATATAAAACAGATCTGAAGGCATCCAAACCTGAGAGCCAATTTCAGTTGAGCCACATACACATGAATAATTAAAGGAAAAATTTACATAGAAAGCCACTGAGTTAAGAAGCTGTTTGTATATTATAGCAGCATTATTGGGTGAGAGCTGACAAGTTCACACACTATGAACAAGTGATTATTTCTCAAGATTATGTGTGCATGATAAATATGAATAATATCCTCCCTTTTAAGGACATTTATTTGGTTCATTTTATATTATCATGCTCATTCTATCTGTTATTTATAGTCCTTATGCTACCTTATAACACCTTCCTCAGAGGGCCTGCACTTTTCTAAGAGTTTCTTCCGTTGATTGAACTTACCTCCCAGGGCTGAAGGAGGTAGCATTACTCAGATATAAGCAGTAGGTTATAACTTTTGGGAATCATGGTCTTCCAAGTATAACTATCCTGTTACCATTCTCTTGTCACTGATTAAAAGCTGGGCTGTACAGGAATTGCTCCAGACAAATAATGCAAGCAGGTTAGTGTTGTTCTGCTCAAAGAAGGTGTCAAAAAGCACATTAAAAAGTTCTCTAGAGTCCTATTTTCCTGGAGGATTTCTGTCTAAGCAGCTCATATCTGCTGAGGCAGCTATACCTGATATTTTTTCCTCAAGGAAAACACCTCTTCCTATTCATCTTCTCTTTGTGCCTGACAAGTTTATATATTAAAGTACTACATATGTTTTGAATTCTGTTTCTTTGTGCAGTTGTCTTTATGTAGTTTGTTTAATTTGAAAGCCATAAAATATTCCTCAAATATCATAAAATATATGATGACTGATTAATTACAAAATTTACAAAAGCTACAAATATTAACTCCAACTAATTTTCCCTTAGTCTCTTTTACTTTGATTGATATGTAGGGGTAGACCTAAGAGTTTAACTTGGTTTTTAGGAACATGAATTCTTCCACTTAATTATCTACGTGTTTTTAAAATATTGCTTGAATTTAGTGCAATAAAGCTTCCTAATATTGTCTTCTATGTTGGTTCCTTTAAATAAATACCTTTAGGTTCTTTTCTTGCATAAGGGATACCTAATGATTTTAAGTGGAAAATTGACAGAACACATTAATATGGCCATTTCTTTTGTATATTTGGAACTCTAACACTTCTAAAAATATGCAAATAAGTGAAAAATAGAAATTTAATCCATTAAAAAAGGTAATAAAAATTGTTATACCAAAGTACAAGATAAAACAAAGCTATGAAGAACATAATAATATTAGTTATTGACACGAGTGTATAGGGGTTAAAGATCAATACGGAAAGTACAGAGTATTTTTATGTGAATAAAAACCCTCTGTATGGTACTATAATTATAAATATGTCATTACATATTTGTCTTATCCTATAGAATGAACAATAGCAAAAGTAATGCAAAAGTAAAGTATAGACTTTAGGTAATTAGGATATATCGATGTAGATTTAATCTACATTGTAGATTAATGTAGATTTTCTACAGTGTAGAAAAATGTATTATTTTGGTGAGTAATTTTGATAATAGGAGAGGCTTTGCTTGTGTTAGGGAAGAAGATTTGTGGAAAATCCCTGTGCCTTCCTCTCATTTTACTGTGAAGCCTGTAAGTGCTATTAAAATATTTTTTTAATCAAAATAATTGCAAGAAAAATTATAAAACAAAATGAAACAAAACTTATGTTACCACTCTCATAAATATCAGAAAGAAGAAAAAGATAGCAAAAACAAATTAAAGTATGGATATTAAAGCCTCTTACAAATACATCATACCATAAGGTATTTAGAATTAAAAAAACATGTTATAATTAACAAAGATGACTGGATTAAAACTCTTGTCCTCCATTCCCTAATATAGAAACTATTAGATTTTGTAATAGAAAACCAAATGAGAAATATTTTGCTTACAAAACACATTTTAAAAAATGACTTAAATAATTCAAAATAGTTGTGTGAATACCACACAGTATAAAATCTGTAATTTTAAATACTATTTAGAGTTAGGACTTTTTTTAACATTTAACATTTTTTACTTTAATAATATTAGTCTTGATTTTTAATTTATCAAATGAAAACCATCTATGTTTTCAGGGTTTCTGATGACAATAAAATACACCTTATACTCCCCAAATTTCCCACCAGTAAAATATCTTCTTGAATTTAGTAATTTCCTGGATTATAACTTTACCTTTTCAAGTTATATATTTACTGTAAGAAAAGTAGTCTATGTAGTTTATTATCCTTGCTTTTAATCTTAGGATGCATGAAAAACAAACAACTCCTTAAAAAATTTTGTTTTGGATAACGAATGGATCAAAAGCTCAGAAAATTTCAATTAAGTTCTCTAAACATATCTATTACTTATTTATCTCATCTTTTCAATAAAGTGGCAATTACTTGCTTTACTTCTATTAAAAAGGTAATTTTTTTCTCACTTTCCATCACCATATATTTAGATACCCCTCCCTCCTCTCTAACTCCCTCCCTCTTCTTCCATCCCCTCCCCAGTTGTCCTCAAATAAACATTAAACTATTGATTATGTCCTTGGGTTTTTATTTGTTTGTTTGTTTTTTCTTTGTTGCTTTCAGTTTTATATTCTGCGTGTGAGTGAAGTGATAGAGATTTTGTTTCTTTCTGTCCAGCTTATTTTGCTTAGCATGATGATCTCTTGGTCCATTCATTTTGTTGTAAATGGCAATATTTCATCTTTTCTTATAGCTGAGTAATATTCCATTGTGTATATGTACCACAGCTTCTTTATCCAGTGACCTGTTGCAGGGCACTTTTGTTGTTTCCATGTTTTGGCCACTGTGAACAGCGCTGCAATGAACATTGGGGTGCATAAGTCTTTGCAGACAAAGGTTTTCAAGTTCTTTGGGTAGATCCCCAGAAGCAGGATTGCTGGGTCAAATGGTAGCTCCATTCCCAATTTTCTGAGGACCCTCCACACTGCCTTCCACAGTGGTTGTACCAGTTTGCACTCCCACCAGCAGTGTACCATAGTTCCTTTTTCTCCACATCCTCTCCAGCACTTGTTATTCCTTGTCTTGTTGATAATAGCCATTCTCACAGGTGTGAGGTAGCATCTCATTGTGGTTTTGATTTGCATTTCCCTGATAGCTAATGAGGATGAGCATTTTTTCATATGTCTGCTGGCCATTTGTATTTCTTCGTGGGAGAAGTGTCTTTTTAGTTCTTCTGCACACTTTTTAATGGGGTTGTTTAATTTTTCTTGTTAAATCTTATTAGTTCTTTATATATTTTAGATATTAGACTCTGATCAGATGTGTTATTTGCAAATATTTTCTCCCATTCAGTTGGCTGTCTCTTTGCCTTGTTGATGGTTTCTTGTGCTGTGCAGAAGCTTTTTAGTTTGATATAGTCCCATTCATTTATTTTTGCTTTTACTTTCCTTGCCTTTGAGGACAGGTTCATGAAGTCTTCCTTGAGTCCTAGGTCTATAAGTTTAGTACCAATGTCTTCTTCTATACAGTTTATTGTTTTGGGTCTTATATGAAGATCTTTAATCCATTTTGAGTTAATTTTTGTATATGGAGAGAGTTCACAGCTCAGGTTCATTCTTTTGCATATGTTTTTCCAGCTTTCTCAGCACCACCTACTGAAGAGGCTGTCTTTTCCCCATTACATATATTTTGCTCCTTTATCAAAAATCATTTGTCCATAAATTTGTGGATTTATTTCTGGGTTTTCAGTTCTGTTCCATTGGTCTATGTTTCTGATTTTCCTGCCAATACCAAGCTGTTTTGACCACACTATTTGTGTTTTATCCACAGAACAAAACTTATTAGCCTTTTTAATGTTCTTATCTTTGCCTAGCATATTATCTTCAAACCCTGCATTCATGGTAATCTCTTGAATGGTTATTAAAAAATTCCATTTAGTAATGCCTTTATTGAATGATTTCAAGTGAGTTGATCTTAGATCTCTCTCCTTTTTGGATAACTGATTTGCTGACTTTACTTCATTCTGTAGAAATTCAGAATTTACATTCTTATCTCCACTACTGTGCTTTAGATCAGTCATCACCATTTATTCATCATTGGTATCTCTAGTGCTCTATTGAATCTTTCTTCAATTATTTTATACTTAATTAATGAAATGGATTGATAAAATTTAAATAAAAACACCAAGCCAATGAAAACATTGATGACTAGTTCTTTAATCAGTTCATGTGTTTTTTTAAACCAAGCCTTTACAAGTATTTAAGTCAAGGTAAATTGATGCTAACAGTTGTGCCATGTACAAAAATGAGATAGGAACACACTTAACTCCATCTTGGTGTAATGGAAAGAGAATTTTCATTTGGCACTTTCCTAAAATATGAATTTCTATTTCAACTCTAGCTTAACCCAACTGTGACTTTGGTAAAACTTTTATTGTTTTTGTTTGTTTGATTGTTTGTTTTTCACATGTATAAAATAAGAAAATTTATTCCTTGAATTCCCAGAATTATCATAGGAATAAAAAGGTTGGAATTTTATAAATCATTTATAAAGTCAACACAGTATAAAAATAAACAATGAGTTACAAAGAAAAATTATATAGGATTTAATTTATTTAAAATTTTAAAACCTGGTCTATTCTTATAAGCCTTACGCTAGTTTTTAAAGCACATTCAGCTTCAGTTTCTTTATCAGTAAAATGAGGCAGTAACTATCTCAAGAAAGTTGTTGTAAGTACAACACTAATGTATGTTAAGCCCCCAGCATAGAATTAAGCTATAAAAAAACTTAGTTATAATTGAAAGTGGTCTTATTTTAGGGCACTTAGCTAATAATGTTTTTAATACCTGGATTTTTTAGTATATAGTGCAGTCATTGATATATGGTAGTTGATCAATAAATATTCTCCAAACTTAAAAGAATCTTTCATTTAGTACTCAATACATTATAAAAAACTACAGCCATTCCTTGTTTAATGACCTACCTGCTTAATGACCACTCAAACATAAGGTCAGTTCTTTAGTGTAGATAATCCACATTTTCAGTCTTTGTCCTGTTCTCACAAGACAAAATTAGTTAGTATTCACCACATAAAGCATTCACATTAATGCAAGAATACATATTTTTTATAAGTGTGGTGTTGCATGATATCAATTAAAACACACACACTCTATGGCACTGCCTCTAAGCTCCTTGCATTGGAACAAAACTATTATTAAGTGAAGAGTGTCTGTAATGGAATTTTTACATTAAACAAGTTGAAAGATAGCATCAAAATTGAAAGATACTTGAATTATATGAGTTTAATTAATTTACATTTCTGGTTTATGCTTTATTTTTACTAAAATTTTTATAATATATAACTTTATTTTCCACTTACTATGTTTTGACTATTCTTATAATTCTTTTTGTGCCTTTCATTAGACTAATTGAATTGAATTAATCTCTTTGCTCAGTTGATTCAGAAATAAAATTCTCTATCTATGTGTTTTTAATGCTTATTTTTAAATTTTATGCAGGCATCTATAAAATTAGCTAATTTTAAAAATTAATAATTAATTTTATATTTCATCCAAATTCTACAATGAGCTCAGGCTACTTTATAAATTATACCTTCCTTCATCTTGGTCCTTTTATTTTTAGTGTATAAATTCTATTTGATCTTCTCACTTCTCTAAGTTATTCTTTATCATAATCACAATCCCTACTAATATTATAATTGTCATTTGTCATATAAACAGAAATAATTTTACACAGCTTCCACACCATTTTTTTTTTGCAACCTGCTTCTTTATTGAGAGTCACATTTACTTCTCGCAAAAATGCTTTCTTTAATAGCTCTTCTAAGAAGGGTCTGAGGTATAAGCCACAAAGGAATCTGCTGATGGTCATCATCCATGCTGAGCTTGGAGGTGCCAGGAAGAGATTAAACTGTGAACAGAGCCCAGAGGCCACTAGTGCTGAGTTGGGTTGCTTATCAAGAGGTATGTGGTATGTCAAGGCCAGATACTGCCTGTTCATGAACCTTTGAAAGATTTTTAGGAAATTTTGCAACATGAGCTAGGATAGTTTTTTTGTGTGTGGAAAATCCACTGAAAGTGGCTTTAGTGGGTGTGCAAGTTAGGTGTGGTGGGATCTAAGAAAATCATCAAGTCTGGATGAACAATGTCAGTTTGATGGAGGTTCATATATGGATGTCTCCGGTGTCTGCATGCTGAAAGGGGTTAGGGTTCAATAACAACAACAACAAGAAAACCAACAACAACAACGAAGAAGAAGAATTTTGCCAGAACTTCTGTTGGGAAAAACTGCACCTCCAGGCCTTGTCTGAAGCCAGAAAACTCAGTTTCTCTCCTTGTGTTCCTGGTGCTTTTCAAGCTGCTGCTCCAGCACTGGAGATCAAAGCAAGTGAGTCTGTCAGCAAGTAAATCTGTCCACTGGCCTTTAACCCAGTTCCTATTTGCCTTAAGAATAATCATCAGTGGCACTTGAGACTGCAGCATTTACCCTGAGATAATTCATGGATCACCACTCTAACCTTATTCCAAAGTCTGCCATGAAATATCTTACTTTAATTATTATTTTCACATTACTTTAGTATGTTGATAGTCTTTGGAAACAAATAACATCATTTTATTTATAACATTCTGTTATTAATAGTGATGTTTTCATTTACAAAACAGTGATTCTCAAATGTTGAAAATGTCAGTTCCTAATAAACCTACCAATTCTATGTATATAAGAAATTATTAAATCCTGGTCATTGTATACATATCTGTTACATTAGGATTAGAGACAAGTCCTATTTAGAAATAACTTAAAGAACAGTTTTTATATTTTATTTTCACATTGAAAACCAATCAGATTTGCTTCAGCCTGAAAGACTGTATTTATGTTACATTAAGTGAATGTGGCAGTGAGCTGCACTTTTTGTTTCTAAACAAGAGATGGGTTAAGAGGAGCACCTGAAACTTTAGCCACACTCCATCTCACTCAGCCACAATCTAGGTTGGTTTTCACAGACAGAAGTTATGGGGACTTATCTCCTTTGCACATAAACCTAAGCTAGGGAGCTTGGTGTGAGGCTAGAATGCCTCACTGCTTGGGGTAGGGGAAATCTGCAGCTGAGATATCCTTCCTGATTTTTAATGGTCACATGCAGGTGTGGGACCAGCCTGTTCTTTGTATCTGTTCTTCCTACCAATCTTGAGATAGCTTCTTCTATATAGCCATGGTTGTAGGACTTTTTTCAGCTAGACTTCAAGCAAATTTTATGATCGTTTTTCTTAGTTTAGTTGTAATTTTGATGTAGTGATGAAAGGAAGTGAGCACAGGATTAACCTACTCACCATCTTGGCTGTAAATCACAGACAAAATAGACTCTAAAAAAAAAACTATAACAAGAGAAAAAGAAGAACCCTACAATCTCACTTCTGAGCATTTATCCAGAGAAACCCAAAACACTACTTTGTTGGGATATGTGCATTCACATGTGCATTGCAGTATTGTTTACATTGGCCAAGCTGTTGAGGCCACCTGAGTATCCAACAACAGGTGAATGGATAAAAAAGTCATGCTACATATATACAATAGAATATTTCTAGCCATAAAAAAATGAAATCATGCCACTTGCAAAACATAGATGGGAGGAGAGAGGGCAAGATGGTGACTGGAGAGGAGGTCCCTAAAGCCTCTCCCAGAAAACACAATTGAATGGCTGCCCAGGCGCCAAGAAACAGCACCCTGAGTGACAAAATGGCAGCTGAGAAATCCACGAATCGCAAGTAAACACCTGAAGGATGGAGAGAAAGGGGGAAGCAGGAGAGAGGGAAGGGAACAGAGATGGACTGCAACAAGATGCGATCACTGCAGACTATCCAGGAGTGGCACAGGCAGTACACAGGAGGAGAAAGACCACAGGGGAGCAGGGCCTTGGAGCCGCATGCTGGGGACAGAGTATGAGAGCCAGCCTCTGGAACTTTTGAGTGGTAGAAGGGCTGAGCAAGGACTCTGAACTGCAGAGATGACACCCCAGGAGACCTACACAGGACTGCAGTTCCTGTTCCCGGCAGGGTGCAAAGGTGACCCAGCTATCTCAAGTAAGGCCCACAGCTTTGGACTTATGGTGCATGCACTTTCTCTTGCGCCCCAGGATTCTGAAAGCAATGTGAGCCTGTAGATGGCCAGATGCTGAATCAGGGCTGGGAAGAAAGACAGATTTGACAGCATTCACCCAACCCAAAGGACAGAAGGCAAAGTTGCCCTCAGAGCGCCTTTTGTTGGCCTCTCCCCGAGATATATGCGCATAGCCTCCAAACACAGTAGGAAATCAGAAACAAGAAATAATCTCCCCTCCCAAAACTTGACCCCCAGTGCCACCTAGTGTCTGCCTTACGGCAAGACACCACAAAAGTAATCTGGACACTGAACACAAAGCCCTCATGTCAAAGAGGAAGAACCTAGCAGACAGGATGAATTCCTTAAAAACTAAAACTCCTCAGAAAGAACATGAAATTTATCCTAAACCTGGAAATATCTGAACTAAGTGACAGAGAATTTAAAGTAGCCATTCTAAAGGCTCTGAGAGAAATGAAATCATATTGGCAGAGCACCATGGCAGAGATGAACAACATAAAAAAGAAGATGAATGACATAAAAAAGGAACTCTGTGAACAAAAAGAAAAATTTAACAAAGAAATTCAGAACATAAGGAAGATGGAGATGGAAATGTGAGAGATAAATAATGCAATGAAAGAAGTGAGAAATGAAATAACTGCCATAGAAAACAGGGCCAACCAGATGGAGGAAGAATTAGTGATATTGAAGATCAGAACATGGAAACAGCTCAGAAAGAGGAAGAAAGGGAATACAGAACCAAAAGGATTGAAAGAACTCTGCAAGAACTATCTGACTCCATGAGACAAAACAACATCAGGATAATAGGGATAGAAGAAGGGGCACAGCAGTCTATGGAGAGCATACTCAAACAGATAGTAGATGAGAACTTTCCAAACCTATGGAAAGATCTGAAACCTGAAGTTGAAGAAGAAAACAGGTCCCCTAGATACCTGGACCCTAACAGATCTTCTCCAAGACACATGGTATTAAAGATGTTCAAGACTGAAGACAAAGAGACAATTCTCAAGGAAGCCAGGGAAAAAAGAACTATAACCCTTAGAGAGAAACCCATCAGGCTGGCATCAGATTTTTCAGCAAAAACTTTGCAAGCCAGGAGGGAGTAGAATTCAATATTCAGGAATTTAAAAAAGAGGATCTTACAGCCAAGAATAAATTATCCAGCAAAATTATTTTTCAGATATGAAGGTGGAATAAAGACCTTCTCAGACACACAGAAGCTGAGGGAATTTGCCAGCACGAGGCCAGCACTCCAAAAAATACTGAAGGAGGCTCTTTAACCTGAAAGAAAACATCAGGAAAAATGGTACAAAGTTAGGGCAAAAAGAAAGAAACAAAAATAAAACAAAAACAAAGAAATAAGTAATGGCCACAGCAAATCCTCAAATATTGATCATCACTCTAAATGTTAATGGACTGAACTCACTAATAAAAAGACATAGAGTAGCAGACTGGATAAAAAACATAACCCATCAATATGCTGTCTCCAAGAAACACACCTCAGTCATAGGACAAACAAAGACTGAAAGGATGGGAAACAATACTCCAAGCAAATGGTAACCAGAGAAAAGCAGGAGTTGCCATACTGATATCTAATGAAATAAACTTCAGGTTAAAAAAGATAGTAAAGGACAAACATGGACATTACATAATGATAAAAGGCACAATACAAAACAATAAGACTTAACACTAATTAATATATGCTCTCAACCAGGATGCACCAAAATATAGAAAGAAACTACTAACAGATTTGAAAGAAGAAACTGATGAATACAAAATCATTGTGGGAGATTTAAACACTCCGCTAACAGTCATGGACAGATCATCCAAACAGAAAATAAATAAGAAAATATCAACTTTAAATGACACATTACAGCAATTGGACATAATTGACATTTACAGGACACTTTACCCAGCAAAAAGAGACTATACCTTCTTTTCTAGTGCGCATGGAACATTCTCAAGAATAGACCATATGCTGGGACACAAAAGTAGCCTCAGCAAATTCAAGAAGATCGAAATCATACCAAGTGTATTCTCAGGCCTCAAAGCTTTGAAATTGGAGATCAACTGTAAAAGGAAAACAGGAAAACCACATATATATGGAGATTAAACAACAGCTTGTTTAAAAAGGACTGGATAAAATAACAAATGAAAGATGAGAATAAAAAATAAATAGAAACTATTGACAATGAAAATACAATGTATCAGAATTATTGGGACACAGGAAAGCAGTAATAAGAGGGAAATTTATATCACTACAGGCCTATCTTAAGAAACAAGAAAAATCACAAGCAAACATCTTAACATCCCATCTTAAAGAACTAGAAAAAGAAGAGGAGACAAAACCCAAAGTCAGCAGAAGGAAAGAAGTAATAAAAATTAAAGCAAAGCTAAACCAATTAGAGAACAGGAGGACAATAGAAAAAAATAATATTATGAAGAACTGGTTCTTTGAGAAAGTTAACAAAATTGACATACCGCTGGCTAAACTAATCAAAGGATGAAAGGAAAGGACACAAATATCCAAAATTAGAAATGAAAGGGGAGAAATTACCACTGATACCTCAGAAATACAAAGGATTATAAGAAAATATTATGAAGGACTTCATGGCAATAAATTTGACAACCTAGAAGAAATGGAAAGTTTCTAGAAACTTAAAGCCTACATAGACTGAACCAAGAAGAACTGGATAATCTAAATAGACCAATCAATAGCAATGAGATTGAAATGATTATCCATAATCTCCCTAAAGACAAAAGCCCTGGACCACATGGTTTCACTAATGAGTTCTACTAAGCATTCAAAGAAGAATTAACACCTATCCTCCTCAGACTCTTCCAAAAAATTGAAGAGGAAGCAATACTTCCTAACTCATTCTATGAGGCCAACATTACCCTAATACCAAAGCCTGGCAAAGACAACACAAAGAAAGAAAACTATAGACCAATATCTCTGATGAACACAGATGCAAAAATCTTAAGCAAAATACTAGCAAATAGAATATAACAATGCATCAAAAAGATCATACATCATGATCAAGTGGGGTTCATCCCGGGAGCACAAAGATGGTTCAACATATGAAAATCAATCAATGTGATACACCACATAAACAGAATCAAAGATAAAGACCATGTAGTCATTTCAATTGATGCAGAAAAAGTCTTCAATAAGATATAACATCCATTTATGATCAAAACACTAAATAAAATAGGTATAGAAGGAAAGTATCTCAACATAATAAAGGCCATATATGAGAGACCCTCGGCTAACATCATACTGAATGGGGAAAAGTTGAAGCCTATTCCCTTAAAATCAGGAACAAGATAGGGATGCCCCCTGTCACCACTGCTATTTAATATAGTATGGGAAGTTCTAGCCACAGCAATCGGGCAAGAGAAAGGAATCAAAGGTATCCAAATTGGGAAAGAAGAGGTCAAATTGTCACTATTTGTGGATGACATGATTCTCTATATAAAAAATTCCAAAGATTCCACCAAGAAACTATTAGAAACCATAAACGAATATAGTAAAATCACAGGATACAAAATCAATGTACAAAAATCAACAGCATTCCTATATACAAACAACAAATTCTCAGAAAAAGAAATGATAGAGTCAATTCTCTTTGCCATCACAACAAATAGAATGAAATACCTGGGAATTAACAAAGAACATGACAGACTTATACACGGGAAATTATAAGACACTTTTGAAAGAAATTGGAACAGACTTTAACAGGTGGAAAAATATCCCCTGTTCATGGATATGAAGACTTACATTGTTAAAATGACCATTCTGCCCAAAGCAATCTACAGATTTAACGCAATACCCATTAAAATCCCACAATCATACTTTCTTGAAATAGATAAAAGCATTATTAGATTTGTATGGGACCATAAAAGACCTCGAATTGCCAAAGCAATGATACATAAAAAGAATAAGGCTGGTGGCATTACATTCCCTGACTTCAATTTATATTACAAACCATCAATAGTCAAAACAGCTTGGTACTGGCAGAAAAACAGAAATAGAGACCAATGGAATAGAACTGAAAACCCAGAAATAAACCCACAAATTTATGGACAAATAATTTTTGATAAAGGAGCAAAAAACATACAATGGGGAAAAGACAGCCTCTTTAGTAGGTGGTGCTGAGACAACTGGAAAAACATATGCGAAAGAATGAACCTGAGCTGTGAACTCTCTCCATATACAAAAATTAACGCAAAATGAATTAAAGACCTTCATATCAGACCTGCAACAATAAACTGTATAGAAGAAAACATCGGTACTAAATTTATAGATCTAGGGCTCAAAAAAGACTTCATGAAACTTACCTCAAAGGCAAGGGGAGTAAAAGCAAAAATAAATGATTGGGACTATATCAAACTAAAAAGCTTCTGCACAGCAAAAGAAACCATCAACAAGGCAAAGAGACAGCCAACTGAATGGGAGAAAATATTTGCAAATAACACATCAGGTAAGGATCTAATATCTAAAATATATAAAGAACTAATAAGACTTAACAACTAAAAAATGAACAACCCAATTAAAAAGTGTGCAGAGGAGCTAAACAGACACTTCTCCCATGAAGAAATACAAATGGCCAGCAGACATATAAAAAACTGCTCATCCTCATTAGCTATCAGGAAATGCAAATCAAAACCACAATGAGATACCACCTCACACCTGTTAGAATGGCTATTATCATGACAAGTGATGACAAGAGGATGTGGAGAAAAAGGGACTCTAGTACACTGCTGGTGGGAATGCAAATTGGTACAACCACTGTGGAAGAAGGTGTGGAGGTTCTTCTGAAAATTGGGAATGGAGATACCATTTGACCCAGCAGTCCCCCTTTGGGGGATCTACCCAAAAAACTTGAAAACTTTTGTCCGCAAAAACTTATGTACCCCAATGTTCATTGCAGCGCTGTTCACAGTGGCCAAAACATGGAAACAACCAAAGTGCCCGGTGACAGATGACTGGATAAAGAAGCTGTGGTACATATACACAATGGAATATTACTCAGCTATAAGAAAAGATGAAATATTGCCATTTGCCCATTTGCGACAAAACGGATGGACCTGGAGATCATCATCCTTAGTGAAATAAGCCAGACAGAGAAAACAAAGAACTGCATGACATTACTTATGTGCAGAATATAAAAACTGAAAGCAACAAAGAAAAAGAAAATGAACAAAAAAACAAATATCCCATGGACACTATCAATAGTTTAATGTTATTTGGGGATGAAGGGGACAGGAAAGGGAGGGGGTGGGAGAGGAGGGAGGGCAAGCTAGATATAGGGTGATGGAAAGAGAAGTCAAATTAGGAGGTGAAATTATTATACAACAAGATGACAATGCACTGTGGAATTGTATGTCTAAAACCTATGTAATTCTTGCTAACAGATGTCACCCCAAAAATTCTATCAATAAAAATGAATTTAAAAAAAACAGATGGACCAAGAGGGTATTATTCTGAATGACCTCAGTCAGGCTGAGAAAGACAAAATGCATATCATTTCACTTATGTGTGTAATCTAAAGAACAAGATAAGCAAACAAAGCAGAAATAGACTCATAGATACAGAGAACATTTTCATGATTGCCAGATGTGTGGAGGGGTGGATGGCTGAATGAAAAAGGAGAAAAGATGAAGAAATAAATTTTGTAGCTACAAAGTAGTTATTGGAGTCAATAATACTGTAATACCTAAGTATGGGGTTAGATGGGTACTGCATTCATTAAGTTAATCTCTTTCTAAGTTATAAAAAGGTCTAATAACTATGTTGGGATTCGACCTTTATATAACACCTGAAACTATTATAACATTGTGTGCCAATTGTAATTGAAAAATTAAAAGAATTATTAGAAAAAGAAGAATTTTATTGGTAAACTATAAACTATGTTTGTAAAACTTCTTATCACACACATGCTGTTTAATATAGTTTAACTAGATACATAATATTTTGTTGGGTAATTTTTAAAATAATATTTTATGTCTTCTGTTACCTATTATATCTGATAAAATACTTAACATACGATATTTTCTCTCATGGACCCTTTAAGATGTTTTCGTTGCTTTTGTTCTACATCATCATGTAATAGGCTAGGTGTATAACTACCTTTATGTATGCTGCTCAGGACACGATGTGTTCTTACATGTGTCCTGCAATTTTTGAAAATGTGAAATCATTTTGTTTTCAAATAGTATTTCTTCATATTGACAATAGCTTTTATTTCTAGAAGTCGTTTTTCACATGGTATATCTTCACAGTGCATCCTATCAGTCAGATATATTTGTAATGTTTCTCTATCCTGGCTGATTTTCTCTGATCTCTCTTAATGTCTACAATTCTCACCCAGGTACTTAATTCATTGACTAAGATATTTTTGATTGATCATATTTTTAATTTCTATGATTTTATTTGTGTCTTTTTCTAGTTGACACTTCTTACACTATTTGCATTGCTTTATAATTTTTTATCCTTCTAGTATATTATTGAGCATTTTAAAAATATCTATTTTAAAGTAGTTTTAGTATCATTTATTCATGTTTTGGGGTAGATACCCAGAAGGGGGATTGATTAGTCATATGGTAATTTCACTTTTAATTATTTGAGGAAATAATACAATTTTTCTTAGTGGCTATGCTAATTTACATTCTCACTAACAGTATATGAGGGTTCCTTCTGTCTCTACAACCTCTTCAACATTTGTTATTACTTATCTTGTTGGTAATAGCCATTGTAACAGGTGTGAGGTGGTATCTCATTGTTGTTAATATACATAAATCTTGTTAAGTGAAATAAGACAGAAAATGTCAAAAACCATATGACTTCACTTGTATGTGGGATATGTAACTGAAAAAACAAATGAAGAAGACAAACAATAAATCATAGACACAGACAATAGTTTAGTGGGAAAGGAAATTGGTAGAGAGGTTAAACAGAGCCACATATATGGTGATGGAATGAGAACTGATTCTGAATGGTAATCACATAATGTAATATATAGATAATACATTATAGAATTACAAACTTCAAACCTATATAATTTTACTAACTAAAGGCACCTTGATTAATTTAATAAAAATTTGAAAACAAAACACATTTTTTATTTTCAGTTACAAGGTATAATTTTATATTTTACCTTTTGGAAAAGTCATTATAGAATTTTGTGTTTTCATTAGATTTATAACATTTTTCCTGTGCACTACCCCCTGGTGAGGTTTACCTGTGTGCCTGTCTGGGGTAATGCATCTATAAAACACTTTAGCATTAAGATTTAAAAGGCAATGTTGAGCAGAGAAATGTAAACACTAACTCTCTTGATATCCTTATATCATGGTGAAAATATAAATTTAGACCTTATGGGTGTGGAAGATGCAGGCTTGGGCTTCTCATATTTTGTGTGTGATGCCATTTTCCAGTGAGTTGGAACATTCTTAGGACCTCTTCTGCTGCTGGGTAAAGTTTTTTTTCCAAGAAGTAGTTTCACAGAGCAGCATTTTATCATTTCTAATTTTATAAAAATAAATCAGTTTTAAATTGTCAAAGTCTAGAATATACAGTCAGATCTTCCTTCTATGAGTAGGTATTAGAGACAGTATCAGGGTTAGTTTCACTTAGATTAATTTCCCATTTATCATTCTAACTTTTCTTTCTCCTTTCTTACCTCCCTCCCATTCTTTTTTTCTTCCAAAATAAGTTCTCTTCCACTTATCTTCACATTGGTTTTTGTGGTACAGGATGAGTACTGTGCATCTGGTTGATGGGTCATGTTGAGGCAGGACATGCAGCCTAGGACATTGACAACCCCCTCCAGGGTACAATGTGAGGTGCCTCGCTGGTTACAAAAGTGACAAGTGACTTTACCCAGTACCTGCAGTTGGAGAAATACAAAAACCAATTTATTTCAGCTAGGCTGATTCCTATGACCTATGATCAGGATCTGACTTTTACCTAATTATAATTTTATTATAATTACATTTGCATTGCACTTACTATGACTTTTATTATGCATATCATGACATTAGTGTTCTGAAAGAACCATGTAAGAAAAAAAAAACTGAAAATAGAGGGGAGTACATGAATAAATCACATCAATGGATGTCATCAATTCCTACCCTAGGAGGGATGTAAAACCCGAGTAATTACTTTCTTGCCCCAACTCATTTTCTGAGTTTACCTGAACTTTCCTCTCAAGTGTGTAATTTCATTTTCAACAAATCACTTTCATTTTCCTGCATCTGTCTTTTTCTTGAATTCTTTATTGCACAGAGACAAGTCAGTACTACTCTGGGTTAAATCCTCTCTTGGACATCCCTGTGAGCCCTCAGCAGCAATGTTAAACACAAGTGCCCTCTTTTTTCAGTAAGTAAATGTAAAGTGGTCAGTAGTATGATTACAAATAAAGGAAAAAATTAAAGATACCTTAATAATGTGATAGTGATGATTTCATCTTTCTGCTAATTCAGGAAAAGGAATCTGTGATCAGAAATATGAATGGAACTTTGTAAACACTACCATTGATTTTATCAGTGGACAAGCTCCAATTTTAGCTCAGGTTTTCTTTTGGATTGCTAATTATTAACACAAATATTTTAATAGAAAATTAAGAGTATCTCAAAGAGAAATAATTACTTTTCCAAATTAACTTAGAAATCTTAGAGCAATTAATTGGATTCAATTCTCAGTCAGGAGGTTTTTAAGTCATTTTTTAAAAAGTGAGAGAAGAAATAGTTTAGTCTATAGAGATAGTCATTAATTTGCAGTCATAGAGTTATAGTGAAATTTTTCAATAAAAATTATCTCAAAAATTTTTGAAAATTGCTTTACAAACTTCTCTGAAACACTTTGTTTCAGAGAAGTTTGAAACAAGATATATTTTTGTTCTACAAGCACATTCAGATCTTAAAGAGCAATGGCTTTATTTTTCATATATGTCTATAGCTATATCTGTATCTGCACTTATATCTACAGACATGCCTCAGAGATATTTCAGGTTCACTTCCAGATCTCTGCAATAAAACAAATATTTCAATACAGTGAGTCATAATTTTTTTCCTAGTATATGGTCTTACCTTTAATTTATTAAAAATAAAACATCCATCAAACACAACAGAACAAAGCCCAATAAAAGGAGATATGCAATCTAATGTTGACATATAAAGAGAGGGCAAGATAGTGACTGGGGAGGAGGTCTTTAAAACCTCTCCCAGAAAACACAAATTAACCAAAAAAGAAAACCCTGAGTGACACAGTGACAACTGAGAAATCCATGTATTACAAGAAAATATCCAAAGGTTAGAGAGGGGGGTGAGAGGGAGAGAAGGGAGGTAACAGAGATGGATCATGACAGGACTCCATCACTACTAACTAAAATAACTAGAAAATAAAATCAGGGAGTAGCACAATACATGGGAGAGAAGAGGCCAAGAGATGACAAGAGTGAAAGCCAGAGTGGTGGAATGCCAGAGTGGTGGTTCATGAGGGAGCTGGACCTTAAAGCAGCATGTTGGGGAAAACCTTGGGAGCTAGCTTCTGAAACTCTTAACTAGCAAAAAAGTTAAACAAGGACTCTAAACAGCCGCAGGTTGAAATAACAACCCAGGTACTGCGCCTTGGCTCCTGGAGCCCTTATGGCCCACAGCACACATGCATGCAGCTCCTCTGCAAGGCCATGGTCCCCATCCCACGGTGGAGGTGTGCTGGCCACCCTCACATGACCCATGGCATCGGCCTGTGGCTTTAGACCCATGGCTGGCATGCACCTGGTGTCCTTGTTCAGCACTCTCACAAGGCCTGGCCCATGGTGCCTTGCACATATCTGGTGATCTCGCACAGCCTGTGGATTCCATCCCTGGAGCTATTGCACCTGATGCTTTCTCCCAGTGCCCTTGTATATACCTGGCAATCTTGCAGGGTCTACAAATTCTGGACCACTGAGTATGCACACCTGTTGCAATCACACAGCACTCTCTCTCTGGCCTGCAGATCCAGGCCCAGGCTCTGCACTCCCAGTGCCCTCACGTGGTGCGGGCTGGTAGACTCGCCGACTGGCTGCTGTGGAGAAGAATCACTGGAACACGTATAGGGTAAAGTGCTGGAGAGGGAAAAGAGGCAGATTTGACAGCATTCACCCCAACCAGCAAGACCGGCCTTGGCCTGTATCCCATTAGCCCCCCTCACCTACTGCAGCTTCCCCAGCAAAGGGCACAAGGTGAAGCTGCCCTAGTGAGCATTTTGTTGGCCTCTCCCCTCTCCTATACCCTTCCCAACAAACTGCAGGAAACAGAAGAACCATGGATTGACACACCCTGCCTCAAAATGCAGCTGGAGACCAGAGATAAGGCTTAAACACCTCCCCTCTCTCCCTAAATTTGCCCCCAGTGCCACCTAGTATCTGCTTTATAGCAAGACACCACATAAGTACTAATCAGAAAAGGAAAGAGAGCTCCTGAGCTCTGCTGAATATAAAGCCCTCATGCAAAAGTACACAATGGACAATACGAATACCTTAGGATTTAAAGCTGCTCAGGAAGATGAAAAAATCTCAAAAAAAAAGGATCTCATAAACCTAGAAATTTATGAACTAAGTGACAGAGATTTTTAATGTAGCCCTTCTAAAGGCTCTGAGAGAAATGAAAACATACTGGCAGAACACCATAGCTAAAATGAATGATCTCAGAAAGGAAATCCATGAAGAAAAGGAACAATTTAACAAAGAAATTCAAAACATAAGAAAGAAGGAGACAGAAATTTGAGAGATAAATAATACAATAAAAGAAGTAAAAAATGAAATAACTGCCATAGGAAACAGGGCCAACCAGATGGAGGTAAGAATTAGTGATACTGAAGATCAGAACATGGAAACATGTCAGAAAGAGGAAGACAAGGAATATAGAACCAAAAGGATGGAAAGAACTCTGCAAGAACTATCTGAGTCTGTTAGACAAAACAACATTAGGATAATAGGATTAGAAGAAGGAGTAGAGCACTGTATAGAGAACATACTCAAACAAATACTAAACAAGAACTTTCCAAACCTATGGAAAGATCTGGAACCCCAAAATCAAGAAGAAAATACATTCCCTAGATACCTGGACCCTAGAAGATCTTCTCTAAGACACATGGTACTAAAGATGTCCAAAACTAAAGACAAGGAGACAATTCTCAAGGCAGCCAGGGAAAAAAGATCTATAAACTTTAGAGGAAAACCCATCATGTTGGCATCAGACTTCTCAGCACAAACTCTACAAACCAGGAGAGAGAAGAATCAAATATTTAAAACTTTAAAAGAGAGAAACTTCCAGCCAAGAATAAATTATCCAGCAAAATTATCTTTCAGATATGAAGGTGGAATAAGACCTTAGACGTACAGAAGCTGAAGGAATTTGCCAGCATGGGGCTGGCATTTCAAGAAATACTGAAGGAGGCTGTTTGAACTGAAACAAAACATCAGAACAAATGGAATATGTGGGCAGCATTTGAGCCAGAGGCCAGGTCTATTGAGAGAAAAAGGGTTTAGCAAGGCTACCTATGTACTTGGAATCTGAGGTTTGGGAGTCTTTTTTTTTTTTTTTTTTTTTTTTTTTTTTTTTTTTTTTTTTTTTTTTTTTTTTTTTTGGTATGTGGGTAGCTCCCTGGCTGGGAATCGAACCCAGGCCGCAGCACTGACAGCACCAGCACCGAAGCCTTAAGCCACTACACCATCAGGGAACTCCCCTGTTTGGGAGTCTTGCAAGGCTCTGTGGAACTTGCTGAACAAGGACACTACTCAGGATGTGATTTCTGGCTGGCTAAGGGGAAGGAGGAAAGCAACATTTCCTGTGAGGCAGAGGAATAGTAATCAGGAAGAAAGAATGGGGATTGACAACATTGTTTCACAATTAATAAGTTACACCCTGTGTTGTTCTTGAGATTTACAATAAACCTGCTGTAGACCTGAGTGTGTGTCTTTGTGTTTTTCTTAATTCCCCATTGCCTCCCTTCAGGGTTCCGTTATTTCTGTGCTGGTCGCGAGGCAGGAATAGAGTTGGGGCAATAAGAAAGAAACAAAAATAAAACACAACAACAAAAAAGTAATAGCTGCAAGCAATTTTCACATATTGATCATAACTGTAATTATTAATGAACTGAACTCACCAATAAAAAGACACTGAGTATAAGACTGGACTAAAAAGCAAAACCCATTCATATGCTGTCTCCATGAAACACACCTCAGCCATTAGGACAAACAGACTCAGAATAAAAGGATGGGAAACAATACTCCAAGCAAATGGTAACCAGAGGAAAGCAGGAGTTGCCATACTGATATATGATGAAATAAACTTCAGGTCCAGAAAGATAACAAGAGACAAAGGTGGGCATTATGTAATAATAAGAGGCATAATACAACAACAAGAAAATTTGACACTAATTAATATATATGCTCCCAACAAGGAAGCACCAAAATATACAAAGCAACTACTAATAGATCTGAAAGAAGAAACTGACAAAAGTACAATCATTGTGAGAGACTTAAACGCCCCCTTAAGAGCCATGGATAGATCATCCAAACAGAAAATAAATAAAAAAATATGAGCTCTAAATGGCACATTACAGCAATTGGACATAATTGACATTTAGAGGAGACTTCATCCAACAAAAAGAGACTATACCTTCTTTTCTTGTGCACACAGAACATTCTCAAGGATAGACCACATGCTGGGACACAAAAGTAGCCTCAACAAATTGAAGAAGATTGAAATCATATGAAGTGTATTCTCAGAACACAAAGCTTTGAAATTGGAGATCAACTGTAAAAGTAAAGTAGAAAAAAAAACACACATACATGGAGATTGCACAACATCTTATTTAAAAATGACTGGACAAAAAATAAATGCAGAGATTAAAAAGCATACAGGAACTAATGACAATGAAAACACAACATATCAAAATTATTGGGACATAGAGAAGGAAGTAATAAGAGAGAACTTTATATCATTACAGGCCTATCTTTAAAAAAAATCACAAGTAAACACCTTATCATCCTATCTTAAAGAACTAAGAAAAGAAGAGCAGACAAAACCCAAAGAAGAAAAGAAGCAATAAAAATTAAAGCAGAGGTAAACCAATTAGGTAATAGAAGGATAATAGAAAAAATTAATATTACAAACAGCTGGTTATCTGAGAAAGTCAGCAAAATTGAAAAGCCCCTGGCTAATCAAAGGATGAAAGGAGAGGACACAAATATCCAAAATTAGAAATGAAAGGGGAAAAATTACCACTGATACCACAAAAATACAAAGGATTATAAGGAAATATTATGAAAGGCTTTATGCCACTAAATTTAACAACCTAGAGAAAATGGACAAGTTTCTAGAAACTTATAGTCTACCTAGGCTGAACCAAGAAGAACTAGATAATCTAAGTAGACCTATCAATAGTAAAGAAATGGAAATGACTATCTATAATCTCGCTAGAGGCAAAAGCCCCAAACCAGATGGTCTCACCAATGGTTCTACCAGCCATTCAAAAAATTAACACCTATGCTCTTCAGACTCTTCCAAAAAAATTGAGGATAAAGCAATACCTCAGAACTCATTCTACGAGGCTAACATTACGCTAATTCCAAAGCCTGGTAAAGACAACACACAAAAAAAGAAAACTGTAGACCAATATCTCTGATGAACACAGATGCAAAAATCCCAAACAAAATATTAGCAAACAGAATACAACAATGCATCAAAAAGATTATACATCATGATCAACAGGGATTCATCCCAGGAGCACAAGGATGGTTCAACATACAAAAATCAATCAATGTGATATGCCATATAAACAAAATAAAAGATAAAGATCATATGGTCATAATAATTGATGCAGAAAAAGCATTAAACAAAATAAAACATCCATTTATGATCAAAACACTGAATAGCAAGGTATAGAAGCAAAGTATCTTAATATAATAAACACCATATACGAAAAACCCTCAGCTAACATTATACTGAATGAGGAAAAGCTGAAGCCCATTCCCCTAAAATTGGGAACAAGACAGGGTTGCCCTCTTTCACCACTGCTATTCAGTATATTCCTGGAAGTTCTAGCCACACAAATTATATAAGAGAAAGGAATAAAAGGTATACAAATTGGGAAAGAAGAGGTCAAATTGTTACTATTTGCAGATGACATGATCCTTTACATAGAAAATTCCAAAGACCCCCACCAGGAAACTACTAGAAACAGTAAATGAATACAGTAAAGTTGCAGGATACAAATTCAATGTAAAAAAATCAACAGCGTCCCTACATACAAACAATGAATCTTCAGAAAAAGACATGAGGCAGTCAATTCCTTTTGCTATCACAACAAAAGGAAAAAATGAAATATCTGGGAATTAACTTAACAAAGAATGTGACAGACTTATACATGGTGAATGAAAAGACACTTTTGAAAGAAATTGAAGCAGACACAAAGAAATGGAAAGATATCCCTTATTCATGGATAGGAAGACTTAACATTATTAAAAATGGCCATTTTGCCCAAAGCAATCCAGAGATTTAATGCAATACCTATCAAAATCCACAATTATACTTTCACGAAATAGATAAAAGAATTATCAAATTTATATGGAACCATAAAAGACCACAAATTTCCAAAGCAATACTATATAAAAGGAATAAGCCTGGTGGTTTTACACTCTCTGACTTCAATTTATATTACAAAGCATCAATAATCAAAACAGCTTGGTATTGGCAGAAAAACAGAAACATAGACTAACGGAACAGAACTAAAAATGCAGAAATAAATCCACAAATTTATGGACAAATGATTTTTGATAAAAGAGAAAAAGTATGCAATGGGGAAAAGACACCCTCAATAGGTGGTGCTGGGAAAGCTGGAAAAACATATGCAAAAGAATGAATCTGAGCTGTGAACTCTCATCACATAAAAAATAACTCAAAATGGACTAAAGACCTTCATATAAGACCTGAAACAATAAATCATATAGAAGAAAACATAGGTACTAAACTTATAGACCTGTGACTCAAGACTTAAAAAGTGGGCAGAGGAGCTAAACAGATATTTCTCCCACAAAGAAATACAAATGGCCATCAGACGTATGAAAAAATGCTCAGTCTCATCAGCTATCAGGGAAATGCAAATCAAAACCACAATGAGATAGCACTTCACATCTGTTAGAATGGCTATTATCAAGAAGACAAGGAATAGCAAGTGCTGGAGAGGATGTGGAGAAATAGGAACTTTAGCACATTGTTGGTGGGAGTGCAAATTGGTACAACCACTGTGGAAGAAGGTGTGGAGGTTCTTCTGAAAATTGGGAATGGAGCTACCATATGACCCAGCAATCCCCTTTTGGGGATTTACCCAAAAAACTTGAAAACCTTAGTCCACAAAGACTTATGTACGCCAATGTTCATTGCAGCGCTGTTCACAGTGGCCAAGACATGGAAACAACGAAAGTGCCCTGCGACAGGTGACTGAATAAAGAAGCTGTGGTACATATACACAATGGAATATTACTCAGCTATAAGAAAAGATGAAATATTGCCATTTACAATAAAATGGATGGACCTGGAGATCATCATGCTAAGTGAAAGAAGCCAGACAGAAAAAAACCAAAAACTATGACTTCACTTACATGCGGTATATAAAACTGAAAGCAACAAAAAAAAACCAACCAAACAAACAAAAAACCCATGGACACAATCAATAGTTAATGTTTATCTGGAGACAAGTGGGGAGGGGATGGAAGAAGTGGGAGGGTTGGGAGAGGAGGGAAGGGAAACTAAATATATGGTGATGGAAAGAGAACTCACACTGTGTGGTGAACTTATACAAGTTGATGATGAACTATAGAATTGTATACCTGGAGCCTATGTAATTATTGCTAACCAATGTCACCCCAATAAGTCTAACAATAAAAAAAGAAGTACGCTTTCATATTTCTTTATTATGACCTTTCATTTTAGCAAGTTAGCCTCATAATTATAATTTGTGTTACTCTTGTCTATTTTTGTATAAAATATGTTAGTGTAAAATGAGCTAAAATGTGTTTAATAAAGTTAATATGTTAGTTTCTTTTTGTTTCTAATCAGATTTGACAAGTATGTACATTTTATTGATTATTTTAAAATTATTATTTTTTCAAATTATAATAAAATATACATAACATAAATTTATCGTGTTAAACATTTTTAAGAGTATAGCTCAGTTGTATTAAGTACATACACACTCTTGAGCAAGTATCACCAGCATTTTTCCACAGAATTCTTTACTTCTTGCAAACCTGACACTCCCTATAAATTCAACTGTAACTCCCTGTTACTCTCATTCACTCAGCCCTGACAATCACCAATGTACCTTTTGTATCAATGAGTGTGACTATTTTAAATACATCTTATAAGTGTAATCATATAGTAATTTTCTTTTTTGATTGGCTTATTTCATTTAGCATAATGTCTTCCAGGATCATGTATATTGTAGCACACTGCAGAATATTTTTTCTTTTTAAGGCTGAATAATATTCCATTGTGTGTGTATATATGTATATATATCACATTTTATTTATCTGTTTATCTTTTGATAGGCAACGGATTATTTCTACCTGTCAGTTATTGTGAATAATGTTGCAATGAACATTGTATACAAATATCCTTTTGTGTGCCTGCTTTAAATTCTTTTCAGCAATAACCAGTGTGGAATTACTGGATCATATGGTAGTTCCATTTATGTATTTCCTAAGGTACTGCCAGTTTTATCAATGGCTATGCCATTTTACATTTCCCCTCAGCCATACACTAGAGTTCTGTATTTTCCACATACTCATTAATTGTTGCCAAATTATATTTTGTATTATTTTGTTGTATTTTTAATAGCCACTCTAATAAATAAAAAGTGAAATTTTATTTTTTGGTTAGATTTGTATTTCTTTAATGATTAGTAATTTTGAACTTCTTTTCATGAATTTATTGATCATTTGTATATGTCATTTAGAGAAAAATCTATTCCCTTAGCTCATTTTTTAATTAGGTTGTATTTGTTTGTTGTTGTTGTTGCTGTCATTGTTGTTACTGAATTTTAGAGGTTTTTTTAATATATTCTAGATGTTAATCCCTTACCAGAAAGGTAATTAGTTTGAGTACTTTCTCACTTTTTGATGTTAGCATTCAAATCTTTCTAACACTACTTTAACTACATCCTATAGCTTTGTCATATTATTTTATTGATTTCATCTCTCCCAAGGTATTTCTTTAATTTCCCTTTTGGTTTTTTATTTTACCAATGAGAACATGTTGTTTAAGAGTATGTTGTTTAAATTTTTACACTTTCTTTTTAATTATGGCTTTTCTTTAGCTTTTATTTCTAGTTTCATTGCATTGTGTTTGGCAAAGATACTTGACATGATTTCAAATCTTTAAAAAATATTAAGAATAGTTTGTTAATCACAGTTGACATATAAAATTATATTAGTTTCAAGTTTATAACAAAGTGATTAGATATTTACATAATTTACAAGTTGATCACCCAGATAAGTCTAGTAATCACCTGACATCATACATAGCTATTACAATGCTATTGACTGTATTCTTTATGCTGTTTCTTATATCTCCATGACTACTTTGTAACTAGCAATTTGTATTTCTTTATCTCTTTACCTTTTTCACCTATCCCCCCACCCAATCTTGCAACTCACTACATTTTCTGTTTATCTGAGTTTGCTTCTTTTTCTGTTTTCTTTGTTAGTTTACTTTGTTCTTTACATTTCACATGTAACTGAAATCATATGGCATTTTTCTTTCTCTGTCTGACTTACTGCACAGAGTATGATACCCTCTAGGTCCATCCATGTTGATGCAGATGAAAATATTTTATTCCTCTTAATGACTGATTAATCTTTTACTGTATATGTGTCTCATCTCTTCTTTATCTATCATTGAATACCCAGGTTGCTCCATTGCTTGGCTATTGTGAATGTGGCTGCAATGAACATATGGATGCACATGCCCCTTGAAAATAGTGTCTTGGGTCTCTTCGGATAAATACCCAGAAGTGAGATTACTTGGTTCTTTTTTTTCTCTTGCTATAGCCTTTGTTTTGCACTCTATTGTCTTTGGTTTAAGTATTGCAACCCCAGTTTTTCTTTACTATTTTCATAAAGTATCTTCTTTTATTTCTTTACTTTTAGTTTATGTGTGTCTTTTAATCTCAAGTGACTCCCTTGTAAGCAGTGTATGTAAGGGGCTTGTTTTCTGATTCATGTAGCCACCCTAGGTGTTTTGATAGAAGCATTTTATCCCTTTATATGTAAAGTAATTGCTGATAGATATGTGATTATTGCAATTTTATTATTAATATATTTACCTTTTTTCTTCTTCTTCAATGTAAGTCCCTTTAACATTTCTTGTAACACTGGTTGGTGGTTATGAATTCCTTTAGCTTGTGTGTGTGTGTGTGTGTGTGTGTGTGTGTGTGTGAAGCTCTTTATATCTCCTTATAAATGATAGCTTTGCTAAATAGAGTAACTTTGGTTATAAGTTCTTGCTTTTCATCACTTTAAATATTTTGTACCAAACCCTTTTGGATAAAGTTTCTTTTGAAAAATCAGCTTAGAATCTCATGGGAACACTCTTGTCAGTAAGTAACTGATTTTCTGTTGCTGCTTTTAAGATTCTTTCATTGTCTTAACCTATGGTGTTTTAATTATGTTTCTTGGTGTGGATCTCTTAGGGTTTGTCATATTTATTTGCACTCCCTGGGCTTGTAGGTTTATTTCCTTCACCAGGTTAATGACGTTTTACCTCATTATTTTTATGAATAGGCTTTCAATTTCTTGATCTCTCTTTTCTCCTTCTGCTACCACAATTACATTATGTTGCTACACTTGCTGTTGCCCCAGAGGCCCCTTAAACTATACTAAACTAATATTTTGAATTCTTTTTTTTTTTTTGGTGGTTCCCTGGTTGGGAATCAAATTCAGGTAGCAGCATTGAGAGCACTGAAGCCTAGCCAATACACCACCAGGTAACACCCCTCCTCTTCTTTTTAGCTGTTCTAATTTGGTGTTTTCTGCTACCATATCTTCTAAATCAGTGATTTGATCTTCTTTATATAATTTACTGTTAATTTCTACTAATGTATTTCTTTTATTTAAATTATCGTGTTTTTCATTTCTGACTTGTTCTTTTTTATGTTTTCTATATTTTTGTTAAAGTTCTTTCTGAGATTACTGAGCATCTGGACAACCAGTGTTTTGAACTGTGCAATGGATAAATTGCTTGTTTTTATTTTATTTAGTTATTTTTCTAAAGCTTTGTTCTCTTCTTTCAATTGGACCATTTTTTTTTGTCTTTCCATTTTGGCTGCCTCCCTGTGTTTGTTTCTATGTATATGTTAGAGCTGCTAATTCTACCAGTCTTAGTAGTATGGGATTACATACTAGGTGTCCTGGGGCGTCCATTGAAAGTTTTTCTTGTCACATGAGCTGGGTGCACCTGGTGTATGCTTTGTGTGGGTTGTGTGTGCCTTTCTATTGAAACAGCCTTAGTTGCTGTTTGCATGTCAGTAGGAGGCAATGACCCTGACTACAATGGAGGAGCTGTTGTGTAGGTGATGACCTACAGAGTAGGATTTGGTTTAGCTTAGTTCTTTTGCCTGGATAGTCTACCTTTTGAGTATGTCATTCATGAAAGCAGTAGAGTGTTGCTCTAGTTCATTTTTAAACCAACCACCAGATGTATTGTCCCTGGAGCCATCTCAGAGAGACTCCACTAAAGTCCAAGTTCAGCCACAGCCTGTTTTCTTCCCCAGGACACTTGGAATGAGCCACAGAGGGATTTGCAGATAGCTGCTACTGGGCTAGGCTTGGAGATGCCTGAGAGAAATTAAGCTGTGAATGGAGGACTGCTTTCTCTAATGTTGGGTTATGAGTGTTCAGCAAGAGGCATTGGACATGCTGAGTCTAGGTGCTGCTAGGTTAAGATTGTGTGAGCCTTTGAGAGAAAAGTTGTAGCTTGGACAAAGACAGGTCATTTGTATGAAAAAGTCACTGAAAGCAGGTTTGGTGTGCCAGAATCTGGGTAGGAAAGGGTCTCAGGAAGTCACAAGGGCAGGGTGAATGTCAGCTATATTGATGGAGACTCAAATATGGTGGTCAACTGTGTCTGTGTGCAGGGAGGGGAGAAAGCTCAACAACTAAAAAAGAAAATGGATTTTGCCAGTACTTCTGTGTGGGAGAAAGCTGGTTCTCCAACCCTCATCCTAAAGCCAGAAAATTCAACTTCTCCCCATATGTTCCAGGTACCTTTGGAGTTGCTTCCCCAGCACTGCAGCTCAGAGAGAGTGAGTCTATCAGTGAGTAAGTCCCTTTAGGAGGGACATCTGGAACTCCAGCCACCCTCTGTCTTATTTAGCTACAATCTCCACTGGTTTTCATAGCAAGAAGCTGTGAGAACATGTTTCCCAGCACTGAAACTGGGCTGGAAAGCCTGGTGTGAGGCTGGGACCCCTTGCTACTCAAGGTAAACTTCCATAGCTTAGATATTTCTCCATATTTTTAACCACCACATGCAAGTGTGAGATCAGCCCATCTCATATACACCCCCTCTACCAGTCTAGACCTGGCTTTTTTGTACGTCCTTAGTTGTAAGACTTCTGTACAGCTAGACTTCAGGTGATTTATAATGATGGGTGTTCTGTAGTTTAGTTGTAATTTCGATGTCATGAAGAAATGCAAGCACAGCATTTACATACCTTGCTATCTTGACCAGAAAGTTTACTAGAGATCTTTATATCTTTGTGTGCCTATGAACTGCTCTCTAGCATCCTTCACTTTAAATTAAGAAACACCCTTAAAATTTTTATTTGGTGTAAATGTAGTTTGATATATACTCTTAAATTTTGTTTACCTGGAAACCTCTTAATGTCTCCTCATGTTTAAAAAACCATTTTGCTGAATACACAATTATTGATTACTGTTTGCATTTTCTTTCTTTCCTTTTTTCCTCTTTAAATATATTTTTGTACTGCTTTTCAACCTCTAAGTTTTTTACTGAGAAATTACCTTTTTATATTATTGAGAATTTCTTACATATAATATGTTTATTTTCTCCTGCTGTTTTCAAGATTCCTTTTTTTATCATTCAACAGTTTAATTATGATGTATCTCAGTGTGGTTTCTTTTAGTTTATCCTGCTTGGAGATTGTTAAGCTTCTTTGATTTGATTTGTAGATTTATGTTTTTCCTCATTTTTTAAAGTTTTTTAAAAATTATTTATTTAATGTCTCTGCTACTTTCTCTCTCTCTTTCTTTCTGGGACTTACAAAAGCTGTATAATAGTAATGCCATGTTTGGTGGTATTCTGTAAATCACTTAAGCTCTCTTCATACTTATTTTCCTTTTTATTTCTTCTTCTTTGACTCAATAATTTCTATTGTCCTCTCTTCAGGTTTGCTAATTATTTTTCTCTGCCCATTTGAGTCTGCAGTTGGAACTTTTAGTAAATTTTTTAAATTTAGTTATATGTTTTAGCTATAGGGTTTTTTAAAATATAGGTTTTATCTCTATTGATATTATTTTGCATATATGTCATATTTATCAATTTTTTAGTTATTTGTGCATGTTTCCTTTTGCTACTGAAAATATTTAAGGACGCTGCCCTAAAATATTTGCTTAATAATGCCACTGCCTGTGTTTTCTCATAAATATTTTATATTATTTTTTGTTTGAATTAACAATATTATTTTGTTTTTATAAAGAATATGTTTGCTGTCATTGTTGAAAATTGGGCATTTAATTAAAAACAAAAGAAAAATCAGCCACTTATCTCAGTCTTTGTAGACTGGCTGTGTGCTGGGCTTGTCTTTAATTGATTACCTGGACTGGCTTTGATTGTAGGAATCAGCCTGATGAGAGAACATAAAATGTACTCAGCTCTTTTCTGATTATAATCTTGCTTGAGACTGAATGTGACTTTCTCAATATTTCCATACACACTGAAGCATTTCAATATCTTAATTTTCCAATTACTCTTACAACAGCTTCTCTTTTTAAATGTAGGTGGTCATTTTTTTGCCTCCACCCATAATCTCTTGCCTTAGATCGTTGAAAGTCTGTTGTCCTCTGTGCTTTTAGAACTACTGTTTACTGCTTATGCAAGTTTTTTCCAGACTGTGATTTAGGTTACAACTTTCTTTCCCACTGAGCTCATAGGTAAAACAAGAACCAGTTTTTTAAGTAGACTTCAGACAGATTAGAATGTTGCAAATAAGGTCTCCTTTGCTCTCTGGTTAAAGGGAGAACATAAGTAACAGGGCTGCCACCTCCTTTGAACTAAGAGTAAGCTATGCTGGCAAAAGTTTGCAACAGGACAAATAATAGCATTATGAAATATTTATTGTTTAAGTGTGACATTTTGTTGATTTGTCATTTTTCTGGTTACTGTATACTTTTGACTCTCTTCCAGAGAACCTATAAATTTATTTCAGCCAGTCTCTACTTTGTTTAGCTTTCTTTTGTTTTTAATGTTTACATGGGAAATCAGGACTTGAAACTTTCCAGTTCACTATTTTGCCAATATCATTCCTCCCCTATTTTTATTTTTTATTAGTTTTTTTACGTGAAGACTATCTAGGTAAATACTAATGTATTAGAGTAATTTAACTAGAGCCTCTTTATTTTTAAACGATATTAAATCATCAGACATAAAATGTCAGCTTAAATTACAGTGAAAGAACGTGAAAATCACATAAAATGGCTCTTCTTTATGTTCTACTAGGCAGAAGGATAAAAAGACTAATGAGTGAATAGCCAGGAAAGCAGTATCTTGGTTAAATTTAAACTTTTATTAAAGTAAAACATATTTGCCAATAACACATCAGATAAGGGTCTAATATATAAAATAGATAAAGAACTAATAAGACTTAACAACAAAAAAACAAACAACCCAATTAAAAAGTGGGCAGAAGAACTAAACAGACACTTCTCCCATGAGGAAATACAAATGGCCAGCAGACATATGAAAAAGTGCTCATCCTCATTAGCTGTCAGGGAAATGCAAATCAAAACCACAATGAGATACCACCTCACACCTGTGAGAATGGCTATTATCAACAAGACAAGGAATAACAAGTGCTGGAGAGGATGTGGAGAAAAAGGAACTATGGTACACTGCTGGTGGGAGTGCAAACTGGTACAACCACTGTGGAAGGCAGTGTGGAGGTTCCTCAGAAAATTGGGAATGGA
>PVJL010011895.1:0-30836 GCA_004026885.1 Lyroderma lyra | reverse complement strand
GGCCTCAGTAGGTTTACTGGTCCATTGGCTTCCTCCTCTTTATTGGTTGGTTGTTTGTTTGTTTGTTCGGGGGTTGTTTGCTCCTCTGTCTGATGTTTCACCCCTCCTACACCCATCCCGTGGATTCCTGGGAGCGTGGGGGAAGCCGCACGCAGTGGGTAAGCCGAGGTCACCCAGGCTGCCCGGTCCCCGCCTCACCCTCTCCCCTCGCCGGCTGCGTCCCGGTTCCTGGTGGCGATCTCCAGCAGCAGAGAGGGCAGCTCTGCACATGGACTCCGGAGCCACAGGACCTGAAATTCCACCTCCGGTCCTTAATAGCTGTGCAACCCGGAGCAAGTCACTGAATTCTCTGTGGGCCACAGAGTCGTGACGTTCATGAGATGGTCATTCTCAGGAGGTCCCTGGGTGGGTGATGACCGTGGCTGTGGCGCTCCTGCCCTCGCCGTCAAGTGACTTGGTTTGACCAATGAGGTGGGAGTAGATGTGCATCACCTCTGGCAGAAGTTTCCAGAACCAGTGTGCACAGCACCACACTCTCCTTTCTACGAGCCCGAGTCCTGGAGTTTGGTGACAGCAGCGCACAAGGCAGTGTGGCCAGAAACAAACCTGTGTTGGTCACAGAACTTGGATGTGGGTCCTTTGCCCCTGAGCACGACCCAGCTGGTGTTACTGACGCGTCACAACTGCTCAGGGCTTCTCAGAAGACAGGGCCCTTCGCACTTCTCGTCAGTAGTACCAACGCGTCCTCAGTACCAACGCGCACGAGTTAATGAACGCAATCCCTCTCCCAGAACTCGGAATGCCAAGCAACGGGACCAGTGCAATTCAATTCGCAGGAAACCACGAGCTGTGACGGAAGCAGGAGACCCAAGGGTGCCGGGCGCACACCCAAGGGTGCCACGGTGTTTGCTTCTCAAAAGTCCAAAACCCTTTGCAAAGGCTGAGCTCAGGTTTCACAATTCAGGGCTAGGACCCACCTAGGGGACACCTGTCCAAGACGAGGGGGTGGAGGCCTGGGGGTGCAGCTCCCACCCTGCCGCCCCTGCCCCCACCAGCTTGTTTCCTGGACGACAGAATGGTGGGTGTTACAACCTGTGGGGAGTGGGGTGCTGGGGAACCCAGCAGGTGGGCACACTTGTGTCCTGCCAAGGAGGCTCCCTGTGCCGCGGTTCCTGGCGCCACCTCGTGGTTCCAGCCGGTACTGCTCGGAGCCAGCTCGTGGCCGCCCTCTGTCCCTCCTGCCAGGGCCTGGGCTCCATCGTCACAGGAGCCCTCCGCCTGTGGAACCAGGGGCCCCGGGCATCTGAGGGGCAAGGGGGAAAGGCACGGGATGGAAAGTCATGAGTGGCCTGAGGACAGCACCTCCCCCGGAGCCAGGAGGACATCACAAGCTGGCCTCCTCCAGCCATGGGTCACTTGGGCACCCCTGCAATGCAAAGGGGACCCTAAGGCTGAGGCCCAGCCCAGCCCATCTCCACCACCGAGATGAGGGGCTCACAGCCACCAAGTGTCCAGACACTCTGAGTACAGGTGGGGCTCATCTGGTCACCCAGAAGCTGAGCCCCGTGCGACGCCCCCCGCCCCAGGTTCTCACCTCAGCTGGCCGTGAGAGCCCGTCCACTCTGGGACTGTCAGGGAGCAGGCGTGGAGATACAGATAAAGGAGACAAACTGCAAACGGGTCCCGACGGCCTTGTCCGAAAGCCTCAGGTCACCCCGGGGCCTCCTTTCTCCACATCCCTCTGCACCTTGTCACAAGCGATGGCGCCTGCCCACCGACCGTGAGCCACCTCACACTCCTGAGCCTGTGTTCCTTTCCCTCCTCACTCAGCCATGGGCGCCCTGGGGTGGCGGTCCCCACCCAGCTCCTGAGAAGTCCCAGGCACAGGGCACCACCCGCCGATGGAGAGGGGTGAGGGCAGGGCCAAGCCGGGCGCATGGACACAGCGTGTGCGTCCTGCTGAGAGCGTGGCTGGTGGGTGTGCGAACGGGGGTCACTCCAGCGTCCTGCAGGGAGGCCGGAGTCCAGGAGGTGCCGTCACGGGTCACAGAGGATGTTCCAAAATGTTCCTGGGGACAGACCAACCATCCCAGGAGCACCCACGGCTGCTGCCACTCACTGGGTCATCTCATGTCCTCGTGTCACCCTACTCAGAGGACCAGGGCTTTGTGAACCATTGGTGCGGGAGGACTAGAGCCTCTGTTGGCTTAACTTCCAACCATGATGGGCTGACCCCAGCCACCATGCTGCAGAGGGCCAGTGCAGGGCTGTCCCCTCCCAGAGAGTGCTCGCTGCCAGATTCCCGCAACATGCAGCCTCTGTCTTGGGCAAACCACCCAGCTCCCCACCTTTAAGGGCCACTAACTTCTCAGGGACAGGTCACCCCATGCCTGGGAGGAGCGAGGTAGAGCCAACCCACCCCCTTAGGACTTGTACTTCTTGGGGACCTACTATGCGCTCAACGTAGTACATGGCACCCCACTTACACCCTGCCACATCTGTGAGCACTACACCATCAGACTTGGGGGTACAGTGCAGACTAGGGGGTGCCAGGAGCTTTGCTGCCCACCAGCTCCTGCTCCAGCATCCAGGGTCCAGCATTGGGGATGGAGAATGGGCCCGCCGCGGCCCTGGGTCTAGGGCATGAGCTCAGAACCCAGTCCCGGCCCCCAAGACCAGGAGAGACCAGGCGGGGGGGAGGGCCACATCTCCGCGGGGGTCGGGGGGCCAGGGATGTGCCCTCCTCCCGAACCCGCCTCCCCACTTCTGCTTGCAACCGCTGGGAAAGAGGAACACCCTTAAGGGCAAGCTGGGACCGGACTGGGCCAAGCCAGGTGAGGGGGCGGGGCCAGGAGGACAGCGCTTCCCGGGCGGGGCAGGTGCGCCTTCAAACAGAAGAGAAAACCGCGGGAGCGGCGCTCGCCTGCGCCACCAGGTGGCAGAGCGTGGGTACTACCGCCCTCAACCCGGACTGAACGTCAACCAACGCGGGGAGGAAGGAAACAGCCAGAAAGCCCACCCCGTCCAAAGAAGCCTCGTGAACGTGGGCGCGCGCGGTCAGCCAATCAGCCAATCAGTCAAGGACACCACCTGAAGTCAGTCAACAAAACAAACTTTTTTCCACGTCGATTAACGACTGTACGTGATTCGGGGCCGGTACGGCTGCAAAGTAGGCTGACCAGTCGTCCTGTTTTAAACGGGACAGGAAACAATGGTGCTGTCCCATTCCACACGGTACGCAGGTCAGCCCAGTCTCCCTGGGGTAAATCCAAGGGGTCAGTAGGCTGGCCAGACGTCCCATTTGACAGGAGACAGCACCGTCGTTCTGTCCCGTCTCAATCGGGACGTCTGGTCAGCCTACTGCAAAGGGCACGTTAGTTTGCAGACTGTTGGTCCCTGCAGTGACCTCGCAGGGTGGCCTCTCGATGACCCGCCTTTTGTAGGACATGAGGCTCAGGGCTGCGGCCACCAGGCGTGACCCCTCATTCTGCTCACGGCCGCCTGGAAGTGCCCCAGGAGCACCC
Source organism: Lyroderma lyra (assembly GCA_004026885.1). Lineage (NCBI taxonomy): Eukaryota > Metazoa > Chordata > Mammalia > Chiroptera > Megadermatidae > Lyroderma > Lyroderma lyra. The sequence goes on along the minus strand of PVJL010011895.1, from coordinate 27,312 downwards.
CATGTGTGTTCCCATCTCACACCCTGTGTTTGGGGACAGAAGGGGGAGAAAATGGGAGTGGAACCTCGGTTCCTTTTCTGTCCCATTTAAAGCAGAGGACACCCCATATGATCCCCAGCTCCCCGTCTTAGCCCTCCCTTCCAACTCCAGTGCCCTGTGCTGGGCACTGCCCGGCCTGCTCCGTGACGGGTCTGGGAGGTCCCAGATGGGGCGCCCCATCAGGGAACCCCGAGGCACCTGGCCCAGGGGGTTATGGGCAGTACCCACCCCGACACTGTTGTGGGAGTGCAGACCAGCCCCACACGTGGTGGCCCCCAAACTGCTGGCCTGCATGCCAGAGACGAAGTGGTCTGGGGAAGGGGGACCCAGTGTCTCCTGGGATGCTGGAGGTGCCCAGGTGTGCGGGCACCTGGTGACCACGACTACGGCAAGGGGAAGGGCCTCCCCCGCCCGAGTGGGTTCATGCGTCCCTCACCCTCACCGGCACCCGCGAACAGGCCTTATTTGGAAACAGTCTCTGCACAGGTAACTGAGGTAAGGGCCCCTAGGCGAGCCCTGAACCCAACAACAGGGACAGAGGACGAAGAGGAACACGTGACGCACGGGGGAGGGGCCAGGTGACGACAGAGGCAGGATCGTGGGCAGCCCCCAGAAGCAGCGGGAAGACCCCTCCCCAATCTTCAGGGGGGCCCCACCCTGCAGACGCCTTGACTTCAGACTGCCGGCCTCCGGAGCTGAGATGATAGAGACTGCCATTGTTTTCAGCCCCCCGAGTTTGGGGACCATTGGTTTGGGCGGCCACAGCAAACTCTACAAGTCTCCTTCAGGTGACACCTTCCACCTAACCTGGATAGTGGCGCCTGGGAGTCAGGTGCAGGTGACCCCCGTGGCCCCCCCCCGGAGCCAGGGGGAGGCCTGGAGGAGAGCCTCCCAGCAGCACCACGCTGGGAAAAAGGGGGTGTCTGGAAGGCGATGGGGGGAGGGGGCAGGGCAGGCGGGACCCACTTGGCAGCTGCTCAGCTGTAGTTTGCACCCCCTTTGCCAGAGCAGAGCAAACACGGTGACGGCTCCATTATTCTCCCAACTGGGGGGAGCCGCTTCCTGACAGCAGGTGACGGCCGGGACGCGGACGCGCCAACCTAATCACATCGGGGGGCTGGCGGAATAAAGGACAGGGAGCCTGCGCGCTGGCGCTCCTGCCGGGTGGCCGTGGGGGCGCCGGGAAGGGGCCCCCAGGGGAGCTGCACGGGAGCAGGTGGTCTGGGGCCCCGGGGGTGGTCAGCCATGAATGGCCGTCGCCCTGTCTCGGTTTCCTCGTCTGCAACCCGGGTGGCTGGACGGTGGATTGAGCAGAGGGTGGCTGAGTGCCATCGGGTGGGGTGACAGGGCCAGGAGGCGCCTTGCAGCTGACTGCGGAGCGGGTTTGGGGACAGACAGCTGCAAACTGGACGCGGCACTCCTTACGGGTTGGACCTGGACCCCGTTTGTTCAGGTTCTCTGAGCCTCAGTTTCCCCATCTCTAACACAGGGACACAAGCAGCCCCCACCCTCCAGGACATGAGGCCACACAGGCCGAGCTCGGCTGTGGGGGGCTAGTGGGCCCCCCAAGTATGGACAAACCCACAGGTTCATTCTGTGTTTAAAGGGCTGCCCTCCTGCAGGAGCCCCACCTTGACCGTTCGTATCCCAGCAGGGAGGCAGCGGCTGGGGGGGGGCATCTGGGGCCCAGGAAGAGAAAGTTGGGCTCACCCCCCACCTCTCCTGGAGCCCCTCAGACCTCCCCTGGTCCCTGCCTGCCCGCACATCCTCTCGGTCACCTGTGCTGTGCACCTGGTGGTCACCCCTTGGGTGCCGCACTATCCTGGAGGCCATCATCCCGCGAAGCCAGGGGGAGGCAGGTGCCCACTGCGGGTGCCCCCCATCAGTCCTCGGGCAAGGATCAGTGTCCTTACAGACACATCCGCGCTGTCCCTGCTGAGTGAGGACACGGCGAGGAGGCAGCTGTGTACAAGCCTGGAAACCGGATCCCACCAGAGACCCAACCAGCCGGCACCTTGATCTGGAGCCCCCGGGACCACGAGGAATAAGGCTGTCACGTACGCTGGTGGCCTGCAGTGTTTTGTCACAGCAGCCCAAGCGCAGCAAGACAAGTGACAACGTGAACGTGTCCTGGGTGCATCCTACGCGTGGGGCGGTGACCTGGGGGACGCGCAGGATGCGGCTGGGCTGGCCCGCTAGAAGACTACGAGGAAGATGTGCACGAGCCATCGTCAGTGACAAAGGCGTCACAGAGCCACTTACCCTCTCCTCTGTCCGTGCGCGTTTGCATGTATCTAGTAAGAGGGGCAACACGACCCTCTAGGATGGACAAGTAAACGACTCAGGGACATAATGAAGGTGTCAGGGTACCGCCCTGTTATTACGAGGGGTGACCCCTACGGGGAGGACAGGGAGGCGGGGGCTCTCATTTCCATCTGGTGGGGTTCCCTGCTGCTGACACGTTCAGTGAGCTCCAGCCGCCCTCTCTCTGAGAAGTATGTAATTTTGGAGACAGGAGACGCACCCACGCCACCACCCACGACGCGGGGCGCCAACCCGGCCCCACGTTTGGCTGAGATTCAAATCGGACGGTGAGAGCTGTCTGGAGGACAGAGGTTCCCTGGGGAGGAGGTGGAGGGAGGCGACAGGAGGCGGGGCTCTGGGGACTCCCGGGGCGGGGCTCCCGGGGGCGGGGCTCCCGGGGGCGGGGCTCCCGGGGGCGGGGCTGGGGCTCCCGGGGCGGGGCTCCCGGGGGCGGGGCTCCCGGGGGCGGGGCCCAGGCAGGAAGCCGCCCTGCACTGGCTTTGATTGGACAGGAACAGAAGCGACGGGAAATCGTTGATGTTAGATGAACCCCACCAGGTGCCCGTGTGGGGCGAGGGGGCCGGACGGCAGAGGCCAGGCCGGTCCTCCCGCCGTGGGAGCAGCAGACACGGGGGTGCGCACGGCGCGGCCCCACGGCCTCCACCCGCGGACCTCAGCAGGATGAGCGCGCTCTCAAGGCCTGCGCCGCCCGTCTGGGAAGTGGGGGCCTCCCAGGGACGCTGCGGGGGTTCGCTGCCGGGCACAGGGCGTGCTGCGTGCTGAGCAGGGCGCCTGGCCTGCCGAATGCTCAGTGGTCGTGGCTGTGACTAAACTGTCACTGTCAGCGTGGAGGGACGTACCCGACAGGGGACAGACAGCTCAGGAGGACACTGAGCCAGGTCCACCTGGCAGAAGTACCCCAAGAAGCTTCTCAAAAAAGGCTGCAAGCCGCCTGCCCTGGGGGCGGGGTTCCAGCCACAAGCCACTAGTGTCTAAGTCCTAGCACAGCCTTAAAGCCCGCGACTTCTAAAACCACAGGCTCCAGGCCAAGGGCATCCGGACAGGACGCGAAGGTGACACTAGATGGCAGGTGGGTCCCTGTGATTCTGTGCTGGGAGCCGGACCGTGCACGGCATTAGCCGATGAGGCCCACGCTGTCGGGCTGAATGACAGCCAAGTTCACCCGAATGAGGATGCAGTAACAAGCAGAAGGGTCCCAGGCTCCCCTGAGCTGCTACATGAGCACCCCCGTGTTTCAGACTTGCTGGTCTCTCCCCGCAATCTTTCTTTCCTTTTAAACTGAGGTGAAATTCACATAACACAAAACTGTTTTAAAGTGAAAAGTCACCTCTCCGTAGTTCCAGACCGGTTCCATCACCCCCAAATAGCATCACTTTTAAACAGGTTTCCCCGTGACCCCCTTCTCTCCGGCCCCCGGCCACCACTAATCTCTCTCTCTGCAGATGTGCCTGTCCCGAGGATGTCACAGAAACAGGACCAGAAGACATGTGGTCTCTGGTGCCTGGCATTTTCTACATGAACGTTTTCAAGGTGCAGCATGTTGTGGCGCGTGTCGAGAACTTCCTTCCTTTTTACGGCATGTGTCACTGCACGGGAGACCGCAGTCCCCTCATCCCATTACCTGCTGATGGGCACTTGGGGTGTTTGCACCCTTCGGCCCTTGTGCATAATGCAACTATCAGCGTGTGTACACGTGTGTATTTGAGTATCTGTTTGCCGTTTGGGGGAGGTATGCGAGGGCTGTCCATAACCAATCCGGCCATTGCCAATATCATGGGAATGGCTGCGTGGCTGGGAACTCTCTGGACAGCCCTCATGTATCCAGGAGTGAGGCTGCAGGGGTGACAGAGCACCCCCCGTGTAACATTCTGGGGAGCAACCGTGTTCCCACCGGCAGTGTATGAGGGTTCCGATTTCTCCACATCCGCCCCAACACCCGCGGTTACCTGTCTGTCTGTGCATCCTAGTGGTCTGTGAAGTGGCTGCCAACTCATTCCTTACGCACCGGACCTTCTGAAATCCGTAAGGGAAGGCGGGGGTGGGGGGCTGGCATGACGCCTCTGGCCCACTTGGAAAATTCTCAGCAAGGAGAGGCGGCCGGGAGGGATGTGTCCCCTCACCAGGCCCCTCCTCCTGTCTTGTAACCCCCTGCCCACCCGTCTGCAAGCCTGTTGCCCCCTGAACCCCGCCATCCAACAAGGCTGTAGGTCCGTGTGGGCAGGACCAGAACTGGATTCTCCCACAGTGCCTGACACAGAGCACCCATCCACGAGTTCATATGTTCACCCAACAACCAGTGACAGAGCACCTGGCATGGGCCGGAGCCACAAGGAAGCGAAGCCTGGGGTCTCCCAGGTGGTGGGAGAGAGCCCGCAAGGCATGCTTGGCGACCCAATGCAAGAAGGGACGAGTAAATGCTCAGAGCTGGGGCACATGGATGAGGCATGCAGGTACACGTGTGTGCGCTGTCTGTGCATGTGTGTGCCTGCATGCGTGTGCGCGCTCTAAGCATGTGTGTGCCTGCACGCGTGTGCGCGCTGTCTGTGCATGTGTGTGTGCCTGCACGCGTGTGCGCGCTGTCTGTGCATGTGTGTGTGCCTGCACGAGTGTGTGAGGTGTGTATGTGCAGTGTAAGCGTGTGGTGTGTGTGTGTGTGTGTGTGTGTGTATGAGTGGATGTGTGTATACGTAACGTGTACATGTGTGTGCTGTGATTCCTACCCAAAGCAAGGGGGGCGCCCAAGCCCCTATGTACTCCAAGCCTCCAGGCTTACCCCCACCTGGTCTTACCCCCACCCGGTCTTACCCCCACCCGGGCTTACCCCCACCTGGGCTTACCCCCACCTGGGCTTCCACCATCCCACGCAGCCCAGCCAGGAAAGAAGCCACCTCTGCGTGTCTTTCTGCCACTCCCAGGAGAAGGGGAGCGGGCATGTTCCCAGAAGCCTCTGCTGCTTTAATCCAATGGGGAAGGGGATCTGCCTGAAAACATCACTTGCAGACAAACCTGTTAAAAGGTGAGAGGAACCGAAGCAAAAAGCGAAGGCCAGCCCGGCCCGTCGTCGCTGGGGAAGGCGCCGGCGTGTCCCCACTCTGGTCCCGGCCGAGAACCTGCCCGTGGCCGCAGAGGCCGAATCACCCAGAAGGAAGGGCGCAGCCGCTGAGGGGGAGGTGGCCGCGGCGCTGGCTGTCCCTCAGGAACAGGCAGTGAACCCCCACGTGGTGTGGGGCAGGACCAGACCACAAAGTGATGCCCACCCACTGGGGCCCGTGGGTGGCTCGGCACGGGAGCCTGCAGGAAGCCACCAAACGCCCTGTCCCTGCCCAGCAGTAAGGACCGCACGCCTCATGCTGGCCCAGGCCGGAGTCACGACCACGAGGCCGGAGTCATGACCACGAGGTCGGAGTCACGACCACGAGCCCGGAGACCAGCTGCCTCCCCTCGGGCCCCGCCAGCCACCATGCCACCTGCAGCCCAGCCGACAGCCCTGGAGCCCATGGTCGTGCGTGTGCTGGGGGTTCGGGGAGCGGGCGACTCGGTGCCCCCTCTGCAGGGACCGGCACCGGACGGGGCCCTCAGGGGACGCAGGCGGGGCTTGGGCAAGCAGCACCTGGAGGTCCTGTCTGCCTCTGCCGACCCCACACACGCTCCAGGGTCGTCCTGCAGCCCGGTCCCTGAGCCCCCAGGGTCCCACTCCTGTCCACACCAGGGACTTGCTAGCAGCATTTTCTAATAAAATGCAAATCAGCAATTGCCTTGCTGAGGAGCAAGAGGGAAAAAACCTCACTGTAAACAAAACCTCCGTCGCCATGGAGACCATTAAAAATAGCTCGCCCACCCTGCCCCCTTCCTCCCCGGCAGCGTGCGCCCCGTGTTCCTCCACCGCGTTGCTCCTACTTTTTAATTAGGAATACTTTCCTGCTTTCCACGGGAAGACGGATTGACACACAGAACTTTCCACAGGAAGCCCCCGTTAGGCTGCATCTCGATATGCAAATGGGGGGGGCGCACACCCCTGCCTGCTCCTGTCAGTCAGCCCTTCCGACCCCCGTGGTCTCCTGTCTGTCTGTCTGTCTGCTCCCCAGGGCCAGGCCATGGATCCTGAGAACGCAGAGGCGTGTCCAGGCGAAGCTGGCCAGGCTGCTGGAGGACGGGCCCCCCGAGAGGGCAGGCATGACAGAAGAGGGGTGTCCCCCCTGCTGGAGACCAGTGACAGGGCGTGCACCTGGCCACGGTGCCCAGGCAGCTCCTGAAGGCCCACGACCTGAAGGCACTCGGCCACCGCCCGGTGACAGGAGCCACTGGCCCGGTCCTACCCTCTGTCCCCAGAGGGCCACCAAACACACACAAAGCCACCGGCCTCCCGCTGTCACAGAGGCACATACATAACCCCACGCGACCGACCGTCACACTGCCAGGCTGCAATGTCACCCCCAGGGGTCCGAGTCCAGGTGCTCAAGTGACCTCTGAGGCCACTCCAAAACGCAGGACACCAGGGCCGGGCTCTGCGTGCGCTCACGGGCCTCTCGCGGCGGTCACTAACGACCCCCTATTCGTGCACAGCCTGTCTGGCTTTTTCTAAAACAAATGGCCTTATTCGTTTGACGCGGAAATAAAGGACGATGGATTGATGGTGTGCCTCCCCCACCCACACGCGTGACATCGAGGGCCCCGAGTCCCAGGTGCGGAGGGAGCGGATTCCTTCACGGACCGGAACCTGCGAGACGCCCTCAGGCTGGGACGGAGAGAAACTAAACAGCCGAGTGTCGCCACCCGTCCCGCCCAGCTCCTGTCCTCTGTACGTCACGGGGACTTGTCACAGGGACCTGTCCCCGACTTGCGAGGTGGCTGCCCGCAGATCCGCACGTGACGCTGCCCTGGGTGAGTGCAGGAAAGGCGCTGAGAAACAACACTGAGAACCCTGGAGCTTTGGGGGCTTCTTCCTGCTCCCCCAGCCCCGCCCCCCGCACTCACCAGCCTGCCCTGTCCTTCCCTGAGAGGGACGCCCGCATCGGATTGTCACCCTCGCCTGCCCACAGACTCCCCAGGTAATGAGGGTGGGCTGCTGGTGACCGTTTTCCACCGCTGACTCACGGGCTGCTGGTTGCGCAGCAAGAACGGACTGCTGTGAGCGATGGGGACCTGGGGGGCCCAGCCCCCCACCTTCCTGGGACTGTTGTAACTTGGGGCTGTGGCACACACGAGGACCGGCGGAAGGCCGACTCCACATCAGGGTGAAACTCCCAGCGCCTCCATCGCGGTGAAACCCCGACCTCTGTTCCGGGCAGCGCGCCCCCCGCGCCCCACTGGCTGAGATGCAGCTGCCCGTGGCCCCCGGGCAGCTCCGAGCGGGGCAGAGGACACAGAGGACGCCCCCGTCCCCAGGCCCTCCAGCAGCCGCGGCGTTGCCTTGACAACTGGAGGACCTTGGTAGCTGCTCTGCGGCCCACCGGCGGGGTGCCGTGTGCGGGGTTTTAGGGTTTGAGGGGTCGGGAGGGAGCGCCGCGTGCAGGGTCTGGGCCCAGCCGCCCGCCAGGTCCCCCGGCACAGGCCCCGGCGCGGAGGGGCCGGGGACAGGCGTCCGGCCGCAGGCAGCGGGCCGACGGCGCAGCCGTGCTCACTTCTGGACACCGAGGCGTCGGGGGGCCGGTGGCAGCCAGCACCGCGCACTCACAAACCACAAACCGGGCCAGAGCAGGGGACGGGGCGGCCGAGCCCACAGGTCACCCGCTGCCCCGCCTTCGGGAGCTCCGTCCTGTCTGCGCGGCCCGGCCCCCCAGACCGGTGGAGCCAGAACAGGGTGACCGCCCCCCGCTGCCTGCGCCGCCCTGGGCCGACTTTGTCCAGGGGGTAGCAGGGGCCGAAGGTCGCGGACGCCCCCGGCAGCTCACTTAGGACGAGCCGATGAGATGCACGTTGCTCCAAAGCCACCTGACCGGAACTTTCGGGCGAGCTGCGCCCTGCTGACGGGGAGACAACCGTGTCCTCCGAGACGGGCTGTGGGGCCAGGGCGGCCCGCGGAGTGGGGGGACCTGCAGAGGGGCCGCGCCGCCCCACGCAAGGGAGAACCGCGCGCTCCGACGGGACGCGCCCCCGCACGCACGCACAGAAGCGCCAGGGAGGGCACGCCCCTGGGCACGCCTCCCGGGTCCCTAACGGCCCCCCGGGTTTGGTCCGACCTGGGACCCCACCGCCGGCGCCGTGGGGTGTGGGGTCTGGAAATAACTGCATTCCACGGGGCGGGCGGGGGGCAGTCCCCACGCCCCAGGGCAGGGAGGAGCGGGGGCAGAGGCCTTCCCGGGGACACGCGTGCAGGGCAGACGTGCCTGTGCCCTGGGCTCAGCACCGCTGCCTCCTTGGAGATGGCCTATCACAGAGGACTGGAACTTGGCTTTGGGACCTGGGGACAGCTGGCCTCCCCTCTTTGCCCCTCACTTACCCTCTCTGTGGACGAAGATGACCACAGGACCCACGTCACCGGGGTGGCCGTGGGTTGAATGAGTCAGTCCAGGGAGCGTGCTCAGCGCGGTGCCCGGCGCACAGTAGGTACGAGTAAGCGCCGGGCACCGCGCTCAGGCGCCGCCCGCCCCCGCCCCTCCGGCCCGCCCCCACCCCGGTCCCTGGTGGCCCTGCTGCGTGCCGGCGTCCACACTGGCTCGGGACGGCGTGCAGCCCTGTCCACGTGGGCAGTTCCTCATCACCGGCACACGGCTCATCTCCGAAGCCGCCAAATCCCGAGCGCCGCCCCCCGCCACCTCCCACGTCCCCGGCCACCCCTCCTACGCCCCGGCTCTGTGTACTCAGGGGACGCAAAACAATTTGAACATTGTTCTGAGCCAAACATAATTAGGAAGGTAAATCCGTGACAACAGCTAAATCACATACTGCCAAACCCAGGGAAGTGTCACTCGGGGTCTGGGATGTTCCGGAGCACCCAAGTGACACTCACGTTTCTCCTAGCGCCGTCCCCAGCAGCCTGCACGGGCGCAGAACTGGCTCCCGGCTTCCCTGGGGCCGACGCAGAGCTCTCTGAGCCGGGCGGGTTCTCCCAGCAGCACCGACAGCTGCTCCTCGGCAGGCAGCTCCCGGGGGCACCCGCTGCCCAAGGATGACCAGCCCCGGGGCGGGCAGGTCCAAGGGCAGCGGCCCTCCGTGCGGGGCCCACGGGGAGGTTCCTGACATGTGCGTGTGCTGTGTGCACGCGTGAGTGTGCTGTGTGCACGCGTGTCTGTGCTGTGTGCACGCGTGTGTGCTGTGTGCACATGTATGTGTGCTGTGTGCACGCGTGTGTGCTGTGTGCACGTGTGTGTGTGCTGTGTGCACGCGTGTGTGTGGCGGGGCTGAGGGGAGGCCATGCCTAGTGGGACAGAGAGGGGGCCTGTTGGCAGAGGCCACCCTCAGAGCCCAGCACCTGCCCCCATTCGGGGCTGCTGGTCCGTTTGTGAAGGCCAAGTTCTCCAGCTGCCTCTGCTGACCCCCCCACCCCCACGTCATCCAGGGCCCTAGTGATGCTTTTGCCTCCTGGGGGGGCAGGGGCAAGAGAAGGGGGGGACCCTGGTTGAGGCCCCTTGGGGAGCAACTCTGTTAGAAATGGAGCCCCAGAGAGCCAAGTCCACACGGAGGTTAGTTTGTCATTTCTGTGACTGACACCCCCAGGCTGACCGGGCTCCCCTCCTTAGCAGAGACATTCGGAAGCTCAGGGCATCTGAGCCCCCCACCCCGACTTTCCCGCTCCACCCTGCCGACCCTCACCCCCACAGGCCTCCTCGGAGTCCACGCATCCCTGGCCCCATGGGGTCTGACGTGTCCTGGGCCCTGACTGACAGCTGCCCGCGGGAGCGCTGCTCACCAGAAGCTCCTCCCAGGGGTGGGGGCTCCTCCCAGGGGTGGGGCGGGCTCCTGCCACCCCCACTGCGGTTCCCCCTTCTCCTGTGACTCCCCCAGAATCTCCTGCGACTCCCCCAGAATCCCAAGGAGACGATTAAATAAATGATGAGCGCGAGGAGGCTGCGCCCGGGCAGGAAAGCCCGCAGCACCTCTGAGCAGCGCTGCCCATCTCTGTCCCCCGTGACCACGCGGCCCCGACACCGGGCTCTGGGGTCGCTGAGGGCCGGTTGGTGGGGGGCCTCCTGGCAGTCCAGCATGGGGAGACCCCATCCCAAGCCCCAGGCTCCCAAACATCCCCAGGCAGACCTTGGGTGCATCTCCTGAAACCCGGGTCTCCGGCAAAAGGAGGGAAGCGCCTATCAGAAGGGCGACCCGGTCCCCCCGCCCTCTGGGGGTCTGCCACGGACACCCTTCTGCACGGGCATGCGCACATGCGTGCACACGCCCCCGCCCCCAGGGCTGCACGTGGAGCTGAGGGGCACTGCCACCGCCCGCCTGGGCTGCCTGCCGGACGGGACGGGCGTCGTGGGGTCCCGCTGTGCCAGCCCCTAACACAGGGGCCATACCCCCCAGGCCCGGCAGGCCCCCCGCTGCTACGTTTTGGGTCCTATCTCCCTCTCCCCCTTTCCCCAGGGCCAACCGCAAAGCAAAATTAAACACTAAACAAAATCGGCCCCGTTCTCCACAGAAGGGTTAGAAGGATCTGGAAGCGACTCCCCCCACCGCCACCCAATCCCCCAGATCCCACGATGAACGATGGCTCCAGCTTCCCCTGGGTCTCCAGAAACTACTAGAAAATTCAGGCCGCACGCCGCGCCGCAGCCAGGCTGTGCGGGAGCGTGCGGGTCGTCTCCTGTTTGGGGCCTTCGGCCTCCCTGACCCAGCCCGGGACCGCAGGGACATCGGGGACAGGCCAGCGGGCGTGGCAGGAGCCCAAGGTGGGGGGCTGTCCGTCCGGCGGGACCTGCCCCTTCTCCCCACGGTCCGAGTCCAGGTCAGACACAGTCCGTCCGTCCCCGGGGAGCTCGCTGCCTGTCCCCCCCTTTTCAGCCATGACTGTCCCCTGCCTTTCCTCCAGAGGGCGGGCGGCGGGGGCGGGGGGAGCCGCGAGGGGTGCGGGAGGGGGTCCGGGCAGCGCAGGGTGCCGGTGTCCCAGGGCGGGGGGCTGGGAACCTCCTTCTTTCCCCCCGCTTCTTTGCCGACTCCCCGGTCCCCATGATTTTAATTTTCCGGTTCACATTTCCTCCCGGCAGAACGCCGCGGTGACAAGGTGGAAAGTCTGCCTTGATTAACTGTCCCCGCGGCGCCGAGGCAGGGCCAGCGTGATAAATGGGGAGAACACAGCGGAGAGAGCCGTGTGGCCCGCAGCCACGGGCCCGGCCGTAAATCCCGGCTCCGACGGGCCCGAGACGAGCAGGTGATTTTACGGAGCGGAGCGGGGAGCCCGGCTGGAAGCAGAGCGGCTCCCAGGGCCGGTGGGGGGCCCAGCCCCCTGCAGCCCACCCCCAGGCCGTGCGCACGGTTTAAGTAAGACAGAGTGGCATCACTCTATTGCGCCATTGATTTTTAATAAAAGCAGGTAACGTGCTGCAAATCTGGCGGTTATTCCTTTTCTCCTCTCCTTGGCCCAGATGTCCAGTCACCTCCCCAGGGGCTCCAGCCAATGGCAGTGGCAATGACCTGTGTCGGGAGGGGGCCGGCTCAGGGCTTCGAGAGGTTTCCAGGAGGTCTGGGCTCCCCTTCCTCTTTACACAAGCGCGCACACACTCACATCATGCACATGTGAGCATGCACGCGAGAGCACGGCATGTGTGTGCATGTAAGCACACTCATGCACACATGTGTGTGCACACGCTCAGCACACAGCATGCACGCGCCCACATGCACACTCAATGCACATGTGTGTGCACACACGCACATGTATGCACATACCATGCATGTGCACATGTGCACATGTATGCACACACCATGCACACACACACCATGCACACACATGCACATGTATGCACACACCATGCACGTACACACCATGCATGCACGTGCACACGTGCACATGTGTGCACACACCATGCACGCACACACCATGCATGCGTGCACACACGTCCACACACCATGCATGCACGCACACACGTGCACATACCATGCATGCATGCACACATGTGCACGTGTGTGCACACACCATGCACGCACACACCATGCATGCGTGCACACACGTGCACATGTGTGCACAATATGCATACACACATACGGATGCACCCACACGCACACACGCACACACGCCTGACTAGCCAGTGAGGAGGGACAGGCCAAGCCTGATCTCTCCTCCCAACCTAACTCTGGTCTCTGGTGACCTTGAGTCTGACACGAATAAGCTGGAAGTTTCCAGAAGCAGGAAAGGCATGTGTGTGGAGGCAGAAGGACCAAGGCAAAGGCTCCGCAGACGGGGGAGGTGTCCCCGTTAGACCCTCAACCGTAAGCAGCCTTCCCGCGGGTCTCCCCCGTTTGCTGGGATTATTGGACGTAGCGAGAGCCGCCCCCAACCTACAGCTGGGCAGGGCGCGTCCCCCTGTCAGCGCGAGTTGACGGCACCCCGCAGGACAGCAGACGCAGCACGCAGTGGCCGAGGCCCCTGGTGTCTTCGGGGCATTTCACGAGAGGGGCCTCCTTTTAGGTCACACCTCCTGTCCCCTGTGACTGTGGAAAGGCAGTGCCATCATCCCCATCTCATAAACAAGCTGCCTGACCTTCCTGTCACTCCTGGAACTTCCCACCTGGCCAGGAAGCTCTGTGACACCCCAACAGCCCTCATCGGAGTCACAGGGGACTCACATCCGATCCCAGGACCGCGCACGCCCCCGTCCCTTCTAGTGACACGCTGTGGCCGGGTCACACCTCCGCCTGTGGCTCTGGGCCCCTCAGTACTACCGCTGCTGGAGCCCAGCCCTGGCCATGGCGGGGCCGACCGCACCTCCACCAGCAGCAACGCCTCCTGCTCCCCCCGCACCCCGTACGGGGGGCGCGGCATGCGGCCAGGCGTGTGCAACTCGGCGGCCGCGAACACGAGAAGCGGAGCTCCGTCTCGGCACCCACCCCCGGCCTGTGTCCCCTTTCATCTGCCGAAGCCTTGGCGGGGGGAGGGGCCGCCATCGTCGGCTTCTGAGAGGCCCCCACCACAGAGAGATGGCACCCACGGCTCAGCCGGCCTCAGGGGCACCCGCAAACTGCCCCTCCCCCCAGCGGGGGGCTGGCACTGCTTGCGGGCGACGTACAGAGGCCCTGCCCTCACTGTCACTGCCCCCTGTCACTGGGGCCAGGCAGGTGTGGACGTGTGCACCCCATTTTACAGAAGGACCAGCTGAGGCACTGCGAGGTCAGGGAGTTGCCTGAGGGCCAGCAGGGGGTGAAGGGCTTGCACCCCACCCGGGACAGCATGCCCCAGCCCGGCCCCGCCTCTCACCCAGGGTTCCCCGCAGGACGGGGAAGGGGCTGAACGGCTGCTCTCTGGCCCGTCCGCCGCCTGACCACGTGCCGCCCCACAAGGCTGGCTGCCGTCACGCGGAAGGACAGCCCTGTCACGGGTCAGGCGCAGCCGGGGCGCAGCTGGGTCAGTGCATTGAATCACGCCCCCCAGAAGGATATGTCCCAGTGGCGCCGCCGGGAGCTGAGACGGTGGCCTCACTCTGGAATGAGGGTCTCAGATATACCTACTACGGTCAAAGGGCCGCAGGAAGGAGAACACCCTGGATCCGTGGGACCCAAAACGCAACGACCCCCATCTTTGTAAGAAACGGGGCAGGAAGAGGAACAGAGGAGAGGCCACGCGGTGGCCCAGGCAGACACGGAGTGATGCTGCCACAAGCCCAGGACCACCTGGTCTCCGGGGGGTGGTGGGAGGGCCCCCGCCCGCCCCCGAGCCTGGGCCACGCCCTGGCCACCGGCCGGTCACTCTGCCGGCCGTGCTCTGTGGTCACCCCCGCGTCCACCTGCCTTGGCCACTGGGTTGAGGCTGCTTCGCCAGGTGGGCGGGGGCGGGTTTACTCGGAAGAGGGGCCCCATTCCTGTGGGGGGGACGAGACAGAGCAAGGCCACCCCACGCCGGGGCCACGCCGCGGGCCGGGGCGCAGGGCCCAGGGTCAGTGCGCGGCACGGCATCTCCTTCGCCTGCCACGAGGAAAAGGAGCATTTCGCCACAGCAGGCATTTGCACACGCAACTCACGTGCTTGCACAGTCACGCATTTGCACACGCAGCTCACACATTTGCACACGTAGTTCACAGGTCTGCACACACAGCTCACGTGCTTGCACAGTCACGCATTTGCACACGCAGCTCACACATTTGCACACGTAGTTCACAGGTCTGCACACACAGCTCACGTGCTTGCACAGTCACGCATTTGCACACGCAGCTCACACATTTGCACACGTAGTTCACAGGTCTGCACACACAGCTCACGTGTTTGCTCACACGTTTGCACATGCAGCTCACGTGCTTGCACAGGCAGCCACACCTTTACACAGGCAGCCTGTGTGTGGCTGGGCAGCAGTGGACTCGAGGGGTGAGTCCGGGGGTCTCTGTCACCCCTGCTGTGGCCAGCAGGGTCACACAGTTCCAGCAGCCAGCCAGCCGCCTGTTAATTAATTAATCGCTCGTTAGCTAATCACAGCTCTCTCGGCTCCCACTGGCGGGGGGAAGGCGTTCGGCCGTGGAACGACAACGGGCCGCAGGCAGGCAGAGAGGGAGCGGGCAGGACGGGCACTCCCAGCAAGACGAAGGGCACGCGTGTGCGGAAACCCGCGAGCCTCAGCGCCCGGGTATGAGGGGCCGGAGGGCTGCCCAGCGCGGTGCACACGCCGCAGGCACACGCGTGCCCCCCCCCCGGCGGGCACAGGGACAGGCGGCTTCAGCGCCCTTCCCCGGCCGTGAGCTGGGGCCCCGCCGGGAAGCAGAGGGATACTGGGTGCAGGGAGAGGAAGGGGGGACCCACGGGGACGGCAGGAGCGACTCCCTGCAAACAGCGGCTGTGGGGCCCGGGGTGGAGACTCCAGGACAATGGAACCCCTCGACGCTCCAAGGGGAATTCCAAGTTCATCCAAGCCCACGGCCCGAGGAGGAAGAGGACGGGAGAACTCTCGGCAACTCGCCGTGCCCGGGCCGGAGCTGCTCGAGACAGGACCTGCCCCGCCCTGGCAAAGGCGCCCGGGCCCCGGGCTGTCCTGTGTTTATGTGTGACCAAGACCGGTCCCCAAAGCCTGTGTCCACAGGACAGGTCCTCAGAGTGGGGAACAGCCGGCCCTGCTGCAGAGACAAACTGGGAGGCAGAGCAGCACACGACGAGGGTGGTGGCCTTCGGGGGCGAAGGCAACAGTGCCCCGTCCCCCGCAAGTGCCCACTGGGCCACCAAGGCCATGTTTGTGCCCCATCCACAGCTGTGCTGTCCCTTCCCCCCGCCCTCCGGGGGGACCGTGCTGTCCCTTCCCCCCGCCCTCCGGGGGGGCTGTGCTGTCCCTTGTCCCATCCCCCCGCCCTCCGGGGGGACCGTGCTGTCCCTTCCCCCCGCCCTCCGGGGGGGCTGTGCTGTCCCTTGTCCCATCCCCCCGCCCTCCGGGGGGACTGTGCTGTCCCTTCCCCCTGCCCTCCGGGGGGACTGTGCTGTCCCTTCCCCCTGCCCTCCGGGGGGACTGTGCTGTCCCTTGTCCCTTCCCCCCGCCCTCCGGGGGGACCGTGCTGTCCGAATAGGCAGTTATGAAGGGACGTGGAGTGCTGACGTTCAGGTGAATCAACGGCAAGAAATTCCACTGAAACCCCCAGGGAGTCGACGCGAGACGAGGACACCGGGAACTTCGAGGTGTTCTCACTCGGCCAACCTGCTCGGCTCAGTCGCGTGCAGTCAGCTTGACCCCTGTGGACTGTCACTGTGGGTGACGACTGCCGGCGGACGAGCTGGGAAGAAGATGTCACCTCCACTCTGAGGCAGGAAGACAAGCATGCCGAGGTGGCAGAGGTGTCACCTTGGGGACAGGAAGGGAGCTGGCGAAGTCTGTGTTCTAATCCTCCCAGGAGACGAGCCCTCTGCCCTTGGCTGCCACTCAGCCCATCAGCCCGGGTCGCGGGTGAAAGCACAGGCTCACGGTGACACCGGAGGGACGGCCACGTTTCTCAGACGAGGCCAAGACCTGCCCCGTGGCCGCCGTATTGAAAACTCCCAGATTTCTCCGGCCCAGGGGCGGCGGGGTGGTCTGGCCTTGTCCTCTCCAGAGGCACTCGGCCCACGCCGGCTCCAAGGGGAGGGACGAAGACAGAAAGCCCTCTGACTGTGGCCCCTCACCACTGCCCGCCACCAGGCCACCATCGGCAGCACCGACGACTTCTAGGGCTGCTCTGCAAAACCCACCTTCCCGCGGGCTTCACCCCGCGGCCCTGGCAGCCACCGGGCAATCCAGATGGGGACGCACAGCACAGCTCACGGTGACATCCCTCAGCGAGATGGCGACACGTCACCAAACCTTCACTCCCCCGTCCCCACCCGGGGAACGAGTCTGGCCACAGAGGAAGCCGGAAGCTGCCAGGGCCCCCCATTAAACCCGGGTGCGTCTGCTGGGTGGCTGGGGACAGGACGCCTGCCCGCAGGAGGAGCGTGGGACACGGGTGCTGGGGGAGGCCACGCAAGCTGGCGGCCACGTGCCCAGGGGGTCGGGGGGAGGCGACTCTTTTTATAACAAACAAACAGTTTTGCCCGAGGGAAGCCAGAAAGGACAGAGGGAACATGCTCTGCCCGTTACTGCAGGTCAGTACGCGCCATCCCGGCTGGCCGAGGGGACCGAGGTCAGGGTCAGGCGTGCCGGGGCCCCGCGGATGGCTGCGGACAAGGCCGGTCAGCATCGGCCGGCCCCCGGCGGGGCGCTGGGCACAGGCTGGCACCGCGCGTGACACCCCTCCTCTGCTTACTCCTTGGGGAACCCCGGGGAAGCTGGACCGTCACTGCCCCCAACTGCACAGGCGTGGGGCTCAGCCAGTTAGTGAGGGGGGAGCGGGGTGCGGGCCCCCTCCAAGCCTGCACCCGCCCTGCTGCCGGGGGACCCTGCGCAGAACCCGCCCTATTCCCCTTCCGCCCTCTGGTCTTCTGAACCCCAAACTGATTCCAGGCACCGTGGCCGTGGCCTCCAGAGCCCCCGACACCCCAATGCGGGAGCTGTTCACGCCATGGGAGCCGGGGCTGCCGGTGACAGAGAGCTCCCACGACACACCGCAGGGACAGTCCGCAACCCCGAGGACGTCTTCACGGCCACGTTCGCCCTCGCAGAAACGACGACGGGCACGTGGCCGCGGCGGCCCTGGAGCCACGGGCTGGGCGCCCCCCCGGCCCTGCCCGGCGAGCAGATGGCGCGTGGGTGTGAGGTACCAGGCTCCTGGCGATCGGCACATCTGTTCCCGTTAGGAGATGCTAATTGCCATCCGCCAGGACAGCCCCCCCGCATTTGCATGCAGGCTCACACGCAGGACAGCGGCTGGCCCGCTCCCAGCAACGCCGCCGGCCTGCTAACCAGCCAGCCGGGCCCTGGCCACAGAGGGGCCTCGGGGGACCTTCCAGCCTGGGCCTCGCCAGCCTCTCCGGGGCTCACAGCACGGGGGGACGTGGGCGGCCTCCGTGGTCTCGCATCCGTCCCCTCCGTGAGCATCCCCCCATGGCCTTGTGTCCACCCACCGAGGGAGCGGACAGGGGATCGGCCCGTCCGAATAGCACGGCTGCCCAGCCTGGACTGGCCCCCAGGGCTTCCAGAAGGTCCTCCCCCCCCCACACCCTCAGAGAAAGCGCGGTGCCTCCGCCGTTGCTGTGGGGCCCAGGGGCGGGTGTGACTGTGGCCACAGAGCCGATGAGCAAGGCCCCAGGCTCCTGTCCCTGGAGGTCAAAGCCCCCAGATGCTGGCAGCATGTGCCGTGGTGACAATCAAAAATGTCCCCAGACGTGGCCAGTGTCCCCTACAGGACACGGGTGCCCCCAGCTGAAACCCAGAGCTCTAACCATCACCCAGACCAAGGTGCATGGGCCTGAGAGCGCCCCGTCCCCAGCGGCCATCGTGCACGGATGCACCTTACTGGACACAGAGGGGAGAGGAGAGACTGCTACCAGCAGAAGTGGCGGGCTGGGCCCGCGTGCGAAATGTCACAATGTCACACACAGCCCTCAGACGCCACAGGACAGGGCATTAAAACCCATCCAGGCCAAGCCACCCCCAACACACACGTGCACCTCACAGCAAGTCCCCTCCCCCACATCCCGGCAGTGCTTCTGAAACGGGGGACCCCCGCCCACCCCGTCAACCCCGCGAGGACATGCGGTGACAGGGGGCGGCTGAGGTAAGCACGTGCGTTTCTGAGTCATTTTAGCCGATGAATTTGGGGGAGCTGGGGCTGTTCTGTCACAACCGGCACGAACACACTGTGCGTGACACGGAGGGTCTGCAGGAACTTTTAAGGGGACAACAAGACGTCAAGGAAATGTCACGCTTTCTTGGCCGCCTCCTGGCATCAGACGCCCCGCCTTTCGGGGGTGCAGGGTGACCACCTGTGCTCTTCTGGGGCCCTCGGAGGGGACCCTCGCGCCTCCCCCTCACCCGAGACAGCCGCTCAGCCCGCTCCTGCCTGAGCACAGCCTGCTGCGTGCAGGCGCCTGTCCCAGCTCGGGGACGCGCCGTCGCGCTGACAATAGTCACTGCCAGTCCGTCCCTTAGACTCGGAAAAGCAGAAAAACGCACGAGAGTCGGGCCGGCGCCGGCAAAACGCCCGAGCACCCCCGTCTGCGAAACGGAGGCGGGTGTGGGGTGCACGCGTCCGCCGGGGGCTGGGCGGGGTGCGCGGTGGCCCGTGGGAGCGGCCCGCCGTGTCGGGGGCCCCGTGCGCGTGTCAGGGGCCCCGTGCGCGTGTCGAGGGGCCCCGTACGCCGTGTCGGGGGCCCGTGCGCCGTGTCGGGGGGCCCCGTGCGCCGTGTCGCGGGCCCCGTGCGCGTGTCGGGGGGCCCCGTGCGCCGTGTCGGGGGCCCCTTGCGCGTGTTGGGGGCCCGTGCGCCGTGTCGGGGGGCCCCGTGCGTGTGTCGGGGGGCCCCGTGTGCCGTGTCGGGGGCCCCGTGCGTGTGTCGGGGGGCCCCGTGCGCCGTGTCGGGGGCCCCATGCGTGTGTCGGGGGGCCCTGTGCGCCGTGTCGGGGGCCCCGTGCGCGTGTCGGGGGGCCCCGTGCGTGTGTCGGGGGGCCCCGTGCACCGTTGTCGGAGGGCCCCGTGCGCGCTCGGTGTACGGGCTCAGGGCCGAGAGAGCGAGGCCGGATGGTTAAAAATCAGCCTGTCTTTGGCTTGGGAACTTTCTGAGCAACGGAATGCTCTAGAATGACGACCGATCCGATGACATGCTGGCTCACACACAAGAGACAACCTCCAAGGCCAGCTCGGGTCCCACGGGACGTCCGTCGCGCAGGTCCCCAGCCCCGGGCACGCCGGCGGCTGCTTCCCGGCCCCGAGAACTATGCTTCCGCTGTGGCCTTGCCCTACGAGCCGCGCGAGCCCCCCGCCGGCTGCCCACCCTGCAGGCCCGGGGGCTCTGGCCCACAGACCGCGCTCCGAGAGCTCCGACCTGCAGGACACGTGTCGCGAGCCAGCGGGGCGCCCCCGGGGCCGCCGTGCGTTCTAATGCCTGATGGCCCCGTGCTTACCGTTCACGGACGCCGGCTCACGGGCCCGTCACGAGGACTCACGGGGACGGCGCACGTCCCCTTGAGTGGAGGACCTCGGGCGAGGCAGCCTGCACGTCCACGTCACCGCACCGCCAGCCCGGCCCCTCTCCACGCCTTCGATCCTGCTCCAGACACTGTGGGCACAGGCCCGTGTCCCCGTGAAGACGCTGGTGTCATCAGACCCTTGGTGGAGGTGGGTTCCTCTTCCGTTGCTTCCAGGTCTTTCCACAGTGCTGTCATCCCCACTAAGCCCCGCGGAGAGCCGCAGGTGGCCTCGGCCTCCGAGCGCCCTGCAGGCCCAGCCACGCTCGCGGACGGAAGGTCACTCACGGCGCCACCTCCTCCCCCGCCCAGGAACAGACAAAGGATTGGGCTCTGCCTCCCCCTTTTCTCTCCTACACACACACACGGACACGAAACTACAGTGACGCTGGCCTTGACCTCCACTTCTACATTAATTCTTATTCCTGAGGCGTTTGCTGACACGTCCTTTCTGCTCTTTGCCCACAGACGTCCCTGAGAGCACCGGCCTGGGAATGGGCAGTGCACCCTTTCCGCCGGTCCATGAAAGTCCTCGGCCGGCCGGCCGCCCTTCAAGTGGAGTCCACCTCCAGCCCAGGTGTCCCGTGTGCAAGGAGGCGGTGGCACCAGACCGCGGGGCTCGGCTGGGTGCCCACGTGGCCGTGAAACCAGCGAGACCAGTGCCAACCTCTGGGTGACGCCGACCCACGCTCACTCGTGGCCCCGGGAGCGTGGACGTGTACAAAGCCACGTAGAACCCGGGGGCCGGTTCAGATCACGCTGCACACGTGTGTCAACGCAGCATGCCGAGGCACGAAGCTGGCCGGGCATCCGCATGCCGCCACCCGCGAGGACAGTCATTAACCGGCCCGGCCTGGAGGACAAGGCCCTCGTCACCCTCGGCTCATAACGTCACAGAAGACGGGTCACGCCTACGGAAGGGCTGGGGACGGTTTGCCCAGGCCTGTTGCCCACAGCTGACGTCGGTCCCTGCAAGCTTGGACCCGGGCTGCGTCCCGTCTCCATCCCCTGGTCCTGGGGGCCACGTGCACGTCTCCCCAGCATGCTGGTGGGCCGCCCCCAGTCCCCACCACCCCACTGGCAGCTTGATGGCAGCCTCCTGTGCCTCCAGGCACCCGCGTTTCTAACGTCCAGCATCCCTGTGTGCCCGACCGCGTCCCCGTGTCCCTTTCTTCCTCGAGGCCTCTGTCCCTCAGCTCTGCAGGCCCGGCTCGCCCAGTGCCTCCAGAGGGACCCGCCACGGGCGGCCCTGACCCCATCCCTCCCCAGCGGGCACAGCACACGGGTGCACAGGCTGGGGCGTCCACGGTCCGTTTTTAGGTTTGGATTCGGGGTTTGGCTGTTTAATTCTCAGCCTGCTCTGAGGAGCCATCCCAGCAGGTGGGCGGGGACGCTGGGGACACGAGAAAGGACCTCCGCCGGTTACGGCCACGTCCGCCCTCGCAGCCTGGCCGTACCCGGAGCTACATTCTTACCGTTGTCGTAGAAACGACCAACTGCAGCAGGACAGAGTGACCAGCCCCGGGGGAGGGGTGACACCTTGAGATGAGCATGGGGGACATCAGGGTCCCTTCCTGCCCCATCCTCTCCCCGGCAGTCATGAAGGATGCAGTAGGTAGAACTGTGCCCCCCCAAAGCACACGGCGGCATCCTGACCCCCCGGAACCTGTGACTGTGACCTCGCTTGGACTTTGGGTCTTGGCAGACGTCACCCAGGCAGGACGAGTCCCCGCCTGAGCCGGCGGGCCCTGGTGCCACGCTGGTGTCTGCAGGTGGGGAGAGAGGTCGGGGACACACACACAGACCCACGCCGAGGGGAACGACACAGGGACGGGCGGACACAGACGGGAGCGTCCACGTGACGATGGAAGCAAACCAAGGACCGCCGGTGACAACACAGGGGACAGAGCACGGCCCCGCCGGCACTGCTGGAGCATGCGTCGCCGTCCCAGCACCGGCTCCGGGCCCGGAGGCCCCGGGGACCTCGGGTGAGACGCGGCGGGCCCCTGCCTGCCCCTCCCGGCACTGCCTCCGCCCGGGACGCAGCCGGCAGCCCCAGCCCAGCACCGCGGCTGCATGTCCTCGCCCCACATTGTCCCTGACGCCTTAACACACCGAGCGACTCCCGGGTTGTCACCGGGCAGCTCCGCTGCGGGGGGATCGTGCCGACAGCGTCCCCCCAACCCGCCGCTCACGCACGGAGCCCCAAGTCACCGAGGAGAGGACACGGCCCGCTGTCCCGGCTTGTAAGCAACTGTCACCCCAGGTGCCCACACGCAGGGTCAGCCTGCACCGAGCAGACACGGGGCACAGAAACCCGACGCAGCTGGGACCAAGCGTCACCGTGCCACCGCGTCCGGCCTGACACACGCAGGGGCTCTGGGAGGCAACCCCCGCGCCAGTCAACGGGGTGGGTGTTCACGAGCCCGGAAGCTTCCAGCACGGCGACGGCGGGGCCAGGCCTCCCGGCCTCCTTGCGGGAAGGGGGTGCCATAGCGGAGGGTCCAGGCTCTTCCCTCGGCCCCTTCTCGCAGTCACGTCCCCAGAGCAGGTCGTGGCGGTGGGTGTCCGGCCGGAGCGATGCTCGCGGTCCCGGCAGCCTTCCCGAACCCCCTCCCCATACGTGTGGCGATGCGGAGGGACCGGGGTGTTCGGGGAAGGAGCCCCGCTTCCACCGGCTGCTTCTAGCTAACGAGGAGGGGCCAGGGCACGCCTCCGGGCTGTCACCTGTCCCGCCGGCAGCAGCCAGACGCCCCCGCACGTGGCACGACCGCGCCCCGGAGCATCCCACGGGCCCCGCAGTAACCGGAGGGAGCCCCGCGGTCCCCCCGGGGGGCCCTGTCCCTCCGCGCTCTGGGAGGCTCCCTGCGCATCGCCCCTGCTGGCGTGGCAGCCCCGGCTTCGGTCACATGCTGTCCCCTGTCTGCGGCCCGTTTCTAACCAGTCGAGTGCCCCTGGCCCTGCCGGCAGCCCCTCTCGCTGGGCGGAAAGAGTGGCTCTGTGGGGTCCCTCCTTCTCCCTCTGAGGGGCCGGAGCAGGACAGCCCGGGAGCCCTCGGCCTCACCGCAATGACCCCCACAGAGCCCCCTGGCGTCGGGGGTCCCGCGGCCCCGCCTGCTGCGCGCAGCCGACGAGCCCGTCTCAGGCCGCTCTCCATCCGCGTTGCTGGCAGGGACTCGCGTCTGCAGTGACCCCCGCGCTGGACGCCCCCTTAAAGGCTGAGCTTTACACCTAATTCAGGGGGCCCTCTCCACGGCAGGAAGCAGCGCCCCCACGCCAACGGGGCGCCTCGGCCACGAGGGGGTCACCGAACAGCCCTGCGGCCAGGGGAGGGCGGGCGCCCACCGGGCCCTTCGTGCTGGCCCCAGGCAGCGGACACTGCCCCGGCCACCTCCTCCGGGCTGCTGGACTTCGGGGCACAGGGGGCCCTGCCCACGTCCAGCGGCGCGGCCCTGAGTGCCCCCTCCGAGGAGGCCCGTGGCGGCCGCGCGGCCTTACCTGGTGCCGGGGTGAGGTCTGTCGCCGGCGGCTGGGGGCGCCCCCGGGGCCCGCGCTGGAGCCCCCCGGGTGGGGGCTTGGGGCCGGCGGCTGCGCGCGGGCACAGCTCAGGTCTCAGGCACGGGCGCGCGGCTCCTCACCCTGCGGGAAGGACACGGACACCGTGAGAACGGCCTCGCCGCGGACGCCCTTTGTCTGGTGTCAACCAGCCGGAGGAGACGGGGCGCGTCCTGGCCGCCGGGTGGCCAGCAGGGTCACGCCCCGGGGGAGCGAGCGAGGCCGCGTGCAGAACGCGCGCTGCAGGCCGGCTGCTGCGACCCCAGCGGCTCCCCGCCTGGCGGTGCCACCCCGCCCCCGCCCCGCGGCCCCCTCCTCGCCCGCCTGCTAAGTGACGGGGCGGGTGACATCACCCCGAGGAGCACGCCCACCTTCGGTCCCTTTTCACCGCGAGTCGCTGCCGTGGCCGGCAAGCCAGGTGCCGCCAGGACGTGGGGCCCGGAAGCCGGGACGATGTGGGGGGCCCCTCCAAGGAAACGCGACAAGGTGACGCACGCACACGGACGACGCGGGGTCCACAGCTTCGTGGCACATCCCCGTCTGCCCACGGCGCCTGGGCGGTCCGGCCTCCGGCTGGGCCTCTCCTCCCCCTACGCCCCCACCCTGCGACCCCCCAGGCCTGCCCCTGCCTTGGCAGCTGCCCCCGCACCAGCGCTGTGCCCGACAGGCCTGGAGGCCCCCCTCCCTCGCTGTCACAAGAGGTCCCCCGGGAGCAGAGCACCCGTCGAAGACAACCCCACCCCCTTGGCGTTTCCCCCTCCTTCCCCCCGAACGTCCCCAAAACCAGGGCGGTGGCTGTCACACAGACGCCCCGTTCCCGGTGGTCTCCCTGCCCGCCCCCGGGCGGCACGCCTGTATCTCTCTGAGTCCCTGTCCCCAGCACCTGGGCCACACCTGGCACGCAGGTGGGGCACCGAGTGAAGGAAGGAACTCAGGGTACCCGGAGGGATGACGTGACGAACCCCCCCTTTCACCAGCCGCAGTCGCACTTAGAACACGGGAGAAGGAGGCCCCGGACACGGGGGCCTGGCCCGGTTGGGGCGGCCGGGCGGGGTGGGTTTGTGGGGGGCGGGGCGCCTGGGCTCGGGGCCTTTCCTTGGCCTCCTGGACGCCAACCCAGCGTGCGTGCCCCCGGCGGACGGGACTGAGGGCCTTCGGCAGGCCGCGGCGCTCAGCCTGGAGCCGCCGGCTTCGGGGCACCGTCGTGGGGTCGGGTCGGCAGGGGTGCCCACCGCCGGGCAGTGGAGGGGCTCCCGTTGGCGCGTCCCCAGAAATGTCACAACAGAGCCTTAAGAAAATACGAAGGAAAGAATGACCACGGCGTCCTTCCCTGAAAGCCTGTGACTTAAGAGAGCCCCAGGCACACCCCCCGGCAGGGCCAGCCTCAGAGGGCCCCCCACCACCGAGCAACGCGCCGGCACCACGGCCCTTTCAGGGACCGTCCGGGCCAGGCAGGTGCCAGGGGCCCGGCAGCTGTGGGGACACAAATGGCCCCGAGCTCCACCAGGCCGCTGAGCAAGTGCGAGGTCCGATTCTCTCAGGGCCCCAGCGGGCGGCCCCCGGGGGGCACGGGGGAGGACACGGAGGGGAAGGGGCGCAGACACACGGTGACGAAGGAGGCCAGACACCGGGACACACGGGTGACTGCTTACGGAAGTGGACATCTGAGACGTACGTCCTGTCCCCTGAGCGCCCAGTGAGAAGAGGGCGTGTGTGGCGACGGGGTCACCCCCCTGCGCCCGTGATCGTCCCCCAACATGCGCTCACACCGTACACCTTACGGCGATACAAAGCCACCTGTCACGCACGTCTCACGACGGGGGAACCCAGAGTGACAAAGGGCGAGGAGCTGCTGTTCGTTTTTAAACTCCGTCCAGGTGACCAGACCAAACGAAGGTGCGTGCCCTGAACCCCGCCAGCCCCCCAGGAACCGGATCCCCGGCACCCCCCGCCCGCGGGGCGCTGTGTCCCGGTTTTTCTCTGGAAACAGCGACTTCCCGCGTGCCCACCACCCTCCAAGCACCCCCTGCCTCTTCCGTCCTCTCCGGGGCCCTGCTGGGGACGCAGACGTCCCCTCCCCAACTGCCCATCACTGACTCCGCCTCAGGCCCTGTTCCCCCAAAACATAAGCTCCGACCGCACTCAGCGTAGCACACGGGACTCAAAAGCAAAACGTGCCGTGTCCCAGCCAGCACGGAGCGTGTCACCTCAGTCGTGCAGCCCGCAGGGACGTGCCGTGTCCCAGCCAGCACGGAGCGTGTCACCTCAGTCGTGCAGCCCGCAGGGATGTGCCGTGTCCCAGCCAGCACGGAGCATGTCACCTCAGTCGTACAGCCCACAGGGGACACGCCGTGTCCCAGCCAGCATGGAGCATGTCACCTCAGTGGTGCAGCCCGCAGGGGACACGCCGTGTCCCAGCCAGCACGGAGCGTGTCACCTCAGTGGTACAGCCTGCAGGGACGTTCCATGTCCCAGCCAGCACGGAGCGTGTCACCTCAGTCATACAGCCCGCAGGGACGCGCCGTGTCCCCAGCAGATGAGCCCCCTCCCCACGTCCCTACAGCGCCCGCCGTGCTCCGGACGCCCCGCAGGCCTTACGAAGCTCGGCCCAGCAGAAATGACCTGGGGGTCATTATTCTGGCCTCCGGTGGGAGCCCGTGACAGTCCCGTCGTCGTGGTGCTGCGCGTTTTAATGCCACAGCGTGCCTCTGGGGTTGTTGCCACGTTGCCGTACCCACCGTCCCCGAAGGACAGGGAGCCTCGTGTACTCCACGTGTCCTCGGTGCTGCATTTAGGGCCCAGGTGGGGGGGGGGCATTTGGGAAGCAGTTCCCCCAAACTCGGAGTTTCTGGAAGAAGGCTGGAGGCCGTGTGACCCTAGTGACAGCCGGGCTCGAGCCGGGGGCCAGGAACCCCCACCGTGAGGCTGTGA
This sequence comes from Lyroderma lyra, assembly GCA_004026885.1. Taxonomy (NCBI): domain Eukaryota; kingdom Metazoa; phylum Chordata; class Mammalia; order Chiroptera; family Megadermatidae; genus Lyroderma; species Lyroderma lyra. Next base: position 812 of record PVJL010011895.1, on the reverse strand, counting down.
CAAGCGGCTAAGGGACTGCAGGCCCCCAACCAGAAACGTTCCCGAAACACGGGCCGGCTCCAGCCCAGCTGGTCCTGACGGACAGGACTCGGGGGGCCCGGCGCCGGGTGGACAGAGTGGCCCGTGACCCTGTGACACGCCGGCCATCAGGGCGTCCTGTGTACCTGTGCGTGCGTGACCGGCTCCACCACACGGCGTCACGAGGCTTGTGGGGCCGAGCTCGGATCTGGACGTGTCGCGTTCAGAGGCCCCTGGACGCCTGTGGGAGGTGCGGGAGGCGGCTGGGTGCGGGCGTCTAAGGCCCAGGGGACAGTCTGGCCTGCCCTGGGGACTGTGGCAGCCCACCTCCACGTGGCCCCCGTGGTCCCGGCCTTCTGTCCCCTCCCACATGCCACCAGGGCTGGTCTGTGCCAACCACCAGGACACGGCAGGAGCGATGGTGCCTCCGTTCTGAGACCACGTGACAAGACGTCACGGCTCAGCGTGTTCTCTCCTTCGGCGGGGAAGGTGACCCCCTCGTCACGACAACACTCAGCCATAGCACAGGCCCAGGTATGAGGAATTGAGGGGGTGCCCCTCGGGCAGGAGGTCCCCGGCCCCGTCACATGACGCAGCCCAGGCTGACGTGCGGACTGCAACCTCAGGGGAGACCCTGAGCCCAAAGCACCCCACTACGCTGCTCCCTGATGTATGAGCCCCAGAAACCACAAACCAGCACGTGACTGCTGCGTGGCGGCACCCAACTTGGTGGGACTTACTACAGAGCACTAGCTCATCAGTGCAGGGACTTGAAAGCACATCCTGCCGCCCCC
>PVJL010011894.1:29921-40338 GCA_004026885.1 Lyroderma lyra | reverse complement strand
TGGGTTACACTACGCGTGACTTCCAATTCTTTGCTGCTCCCGCCATGCACAGATGGAGTCTAATAGCCCTCCCCTTCGATCTGAGTTAGCCTAAGGGACTTGCTTGCTCAGCGATACGCAGGACAAGTGACCTTCTTCAACTCCTGAGGCTCGGTTGTAAGAAACTCCCAGCATCCCCCCCACTTTCTGCAGGGCTCTTTAGGTGGGATGCCAGCTACAACGTGAGGGGTTTGACTTCCCTGAGATGCCATGTCTGAGAGGCCCTGCATAGGCACTCCTATCGACCGTCCCCACCGAGCTGCCCTCCAGCTACCCCCACCTGGCCACCAAACACGGGAGGGAAGCCATCGTGGGCCTTCCAGCCCAGCCCATCCAGGTTCCGCTGAGTCATGTCAGCGATGCGCGAGGCGGAGAGGAACCACCCAGCCAAGCCCTGGCCAAACGCCGACGCCAGGGACCCTGAGAGAACGAAATGGCTGTTGTGTGAAGGCACCGAGTTGCCAAGCAGTTTGTTGTGGAGGAATAAATAGCTAGCACAGAGCACGGACGTTTGGGGGGCGGGCCCTGGGCTGTATTTCCCTGTGTGTCTGTATACAAAAGTCCCCCGTGTACCTGTCAGACGGAGAGCAAGCATGCCTGTCTTTACAAGAGGTCTGTGTGCCCCTCGTCTGTACAGCTTGTGCGTCTGTGCGTTGTCGTGTTCCGTGTCTGTGCGTATTTATGACAAAACGATGAGGCCGACCCTCGCGCGTGCAATCCGAGCCCGGTGCTGACTGCCTTGTTTGCCTGTTGATGAAAAGAACCCGCCCGGCCCAAACGTCTGCACGTGGGTACGCTCCACACAGGGAGAACGCCCGCCTGGACGCCAAGGGCGTGGCCTCCAGCCAGCGGGTGCCCAGGGGCAATTCATCCACACGGGCCGTCGCTGGTCACCCGCTGCTCGCCAGGCCCTACGCCCGGAGCCGGGAATTTGGAGAAGACCCAGTGCAAGACCCAGGACAAGGCCAAGAGCACAGTGGATCAGGCCAGGATTCGACCCCAGGGGGCTGGCGCAGCGATACGGGCTCCTGAGCACCCTGCAGCCCTGGACTCCACTCCTGGAAGATTGGCCTCTCCAAGCCCATGAGTGGGCAGCTCCCCCAAAATCAGAACAGCCCCCCACAAGCATGGCAGCAGCCGTTGCCGAGAATCTCATGGAATGGTAGTGAGTGTTCCACCGCGAATTGGGCACATTTGGGAACACAAAGTAAAACAAAGATAAAGATGGGTTTTTCCTCGCAGGTTCTCAGTGCCCTAGTACATCACTGCCTGCTGTCAGTTTGCAAGAGGGATATAGAGCGTAGCATTTCTCCAAACCGTGTAAGCACAGAACCCCCTTTTCACTGAGAAAATAGTGGTATCTGTATGTCAGGTAACTCACTTGGGAGAAATTCTGCTGCAGAAATAACAGGTGTTGGATCCGAGTCTAGGGGTCGGTCGTTGACACGTCCCCTCTCCACCCATCCCCCACACCCCCAGTGGAAGATAGGGTCATGGTTCCGAGAAATTTCGGTCTGAATGGGGAGACTCATGGAAGAAGCCATGTGAGGGCCAGGATGGAGGGCGGGCAGCACAGATGAGTGGCTGAGCAGGAGCGGATGCTCGTCCCATAGAGATGAGAGACGACAGAGAGACCGAGGGAGACAGAGGCTGACCGGAAGCCAGAGAGAGGGAGGCGGGGGCAGCCTGCTCTGTGAACGCCTCGGCACACTCCCTGTGCTGACAGACCCCTGGGCACACGCTAAGGTTTCCTTCTTAGCGAGGCTGGGCCTTACATATCCATGCTACTCGGTGTGTGGCCCACAGCTTTCCCGTGGTCTGCTTTCATAGTTAGGGCCTTGCAGACCCCGGGGAGACCACACCCCCCAGGTCTGGCCGAGAAATCGTGTTCTGACTGTGCCACAGAACACCTGCTCTTGTGATTAAAAAGAGAAGGAAGCAATGTTTATGTATTTGTTTTCCTAAGAACAAACACCTCTCCCTGGTGACCCAGCTGAAATCCAGCTCCCCGCCCTCAGTGTCGTCTCCGACCCCAGGCCTTGGTGGCATTTATGAGCACGCCTTTCATGCATAAGCCAGCCCACCCTGATCAGGCCCTGGTCCACCCACTCAGAGGTAGGTGGGTTTCTCTGTAGAAGCAACCACCAAGAACACTAGGAGACGGCTGCCTCTGAAGACACAGATTCACATGACACTGTTCTCACATTTCTTAGAAGAGGGGAAACCGCCCACAGCAGCCCTGATTCTGGGGAGGACTTTAAATAAAGAACTCGGAGAAAGCCTCTTCACCTTGGGTACATGCAGTCCCTTCTGTGAAAGCATCTGGTCTCCGGAGACAGCTGCAATGCAGCTGGGCCCCAGCCAGGTGGGCAATAGGCACCCAGCAGGCAGGAGGTTTGCCTCAGAGGAGTCAGGACACAGCAGGACACAGTGTGCCCCCACAGCCCCCAGCTCCCTGCAGTGCACCCCAGGCTGAGCCCCCCACATCCCTGTGGATTCTTTTGGGACCTGCAGGGAGGGGCACTGCAGGGAAAGGTTGTCTGTTGCTTGAGAAAAAATGACAACCCAGCCCCGAACAGTGACAGGCTCTGACCATCGCTGGCCCACCCGCAATCCCAGCCAGGGCTGTAAGCAAAGCCAGAGTCCGAGTGGAGGAAGTCACCCCGTGACTGATTAGGTGGTGACTGATTAGGTGTCAGTCAGGTTTTCGGCTAGCCAAGATCTTTGCCCCACACCCCTCTCTGAAGGTGGCCTTTCCCTGCCTTGGGCCAAGACACATCACTACCACCAATGAGGAAGGAGCTAGCAGGTCACCAGGGTTCAGGTAACCCTGAGCATCCTCGTGCTGCGGGAACAGCTGCCAATTCCCAAGTCGTGACACACAGCCTCCCGCAGACTGGGGCAGGCCAGGGCAGGCCCAGCCAGGAGGAGCTGGAGCTAAAGCTCAGCTCCTGGAGTGGCTGCAGGGTGCCCCACAGTGGCCTTTCACTCCAGCCCTGAAGGCAGCAATGCGTGGGACAGGCTGGGCTACTGGAATGTGTGCAGTCCTGTCCGGAAGCAGCCAGGAGGCTGGCCCCGGGGAGCACACAGGGTGAGGATGGGTCAGGCAGCGGGCTGGCTCGGATTGGACAGGGCAGGGGTGGGGCCTGCGAGTGTGCTCCTGCTGAGCTCCGACGCTGCTGCTGCTCTGAGGACCACACTGTGAACAGCACAGGGCTCTAGGTTCACATCATTCAGTGGGGGACCTGGATCACGCTTAGATCATTCTAGAATCCCTAGATCAGTGTGTCAGAGCTACACGGGCAGCTTGTTAAACGTGCCTAAGGCCCAGGGCCAGAAATTTGATTCCACAGGGATAGGATCTGAGATTCTATAGTCTTAAAAAAAAAAAAAAAAAGGTGCTCAAGGGTTCTGTGCACAGCCCTGTCCAAAGCCAACAGCCCCACCCGACCTTCCCCAGGCCCCAGGGGAGCAGGGCGCCTTCTCGATTGCTGACTCTCTAGCGCCACCTGCCGTTCCAGCTTGTCCATCACAAGCACCTCGAAGACTCCTCCCACTGAGAAAGCCTCTGGGGGGTGCTTTGAAGTATAGGAGGAAGGCCTGCCCCTGACCCACAATAAGATCCCCCCTCCACTTTAGCTGTCTCAATGCCTTCAATTTCTCAGGCTGCAATATCATCCCAAGATCTCAGGGGCAGGGCCAGACCCTATTTATGTCTGTTGTGGGGCTTAACCCAGGGTGCAGGTTAATGACCCAGTTTATGGGGTGGAATTTAAATGAGGACTGTGAGCTAAGCATGGTCTTCTGTTTCTATCCCAGGAAAGCACCCTGTGGTTTTCCTCTGGGACACACACTGTGAGTACTGTGCACCTCAGAGGAGAGAGGGGAGAAGGGACAAGGGTTGGGGCCCCCTTAGAGCACTTGCTGGGCCCCCAGTGCTATCTGCTAAGCACTCTTGGACATCGTCGTTCAGAATCCAAACTGCTCACCAGAATCGGTGGAGGTCACTGACATTTCCCATGCTCAGGCCCCACGCCAACCTGCTGAGTCAACATCTCCAGTGGCAGAACCCAGAACTGTCCATGCTCTCGGGTGATTCTGGTTTATGGGAGGCACTAAGTTACATCATTTGACCCTCACAGCAGCCTGTTTTACAGATGTGGTCACTCACATACAGAGGGACATCCTGAGCCCACACAGAGTCGGAGCCCAAGCCAGGAGAAGGCAATGGGACCAGACTTTCTACTGGCATTTTCACAGGAAGTAGGAATATTCAAAATCCTGGGGAGGGGGGAGTAATAGCTGATAACTTTTCGCTTTGAATATGCTGATATTCCCTGAGGATACACAGTAAGGCGAACTTTCATCCAGTGGGCTTCACCCTGCACGCCCCAGGGGAGTGGTTCTTAGTGTTGCAAAGGCACAGACATTGACAATCTAAGAACGTGGCAGCCACCAGAATTCAGAGGGAACAACTCTGGCAAAGAAAAGAAAATGCTTCCAGTTTTCATGGAATATTAAGGCTCCTAGGTCAGGGGACTATCACACACACACACACACACACACACACACACACACACACGTAAGTAATGATGTCAACAAGGCACTTGATAAAATCTTTGCATAACTTGGGTTGGGTAATATTGTAGTAAGTGCAGCAAACTAAACTAGCATTCCCAAGGAACATGGAAATCACCTTGGACAGAGGCCTCACTTATCAGGCCACTGCTTATTCCTTATCACAATTGGGTTGGGAGAGAAAACATGCTTGTGATTAGGGTCAGGATGGGGTAGTGAACTTCTACTTTGAAACACTCCCTCTCATCCAAACCCACAGTATATCAAAGGATAAATCAAACAAAAAAAAGCATAGTGAGGCTCAGAAAACACGGTAAGTGTTGTCATGAACCAAAGCAAGATTAGAAATGTAAAGCCACTGGTGTCTGAGGCTCGGACCAGAAGCAGAGGGTGCAGACGGCCGAGTGAGCATGGCCACAGGAACCAGGTTCCACACAGAAGCCTGAGCCGGGAAGGGGCTCCAACTCTGGCAAAAGAAACTTAAAATGTTCTGCAGCGCTACTGCTTGGGGCTAAGGCTATAGAGGACAGTGGAGGACAATTACACAACCTTTCCAACAGGAATCAAACTGCACGGCTGGCTGGCTCAGACTGTGTGTCAAATTTCCCGGACATCGCTACACGAGGCCTGGCTCTGGACCGCTCCCCAGGAGAGGCAATGAGCCGGGGGTGTGTCTCTCAAACCACCCAGCCTTAACATTAGAGAACTAAGGACTAGGCTGGGGGAGGAGATGTGTATCAGAAGAGGGAAATAACAACAACAAATAAAATATTTATTCAGGAGGTTCCCTGGTGGTGTAGTGGCTAGGCTTCGGCACTCTCAACGCCGCGGCCTGGGTTCAATTCCCAGCTGGGGAACTACCCCCGCCCCCTCAAACAAAACAAAGCAAAAAACAAAAAACAAAAAATTCATTCAGAATGAGCCCAAAAGCAAAACTTCTGATACTTACGAAGAAATACAATGCCAAGAAAGACAGCAAAAACAAACAAACAAACAAACATTTGGAATATGGATTCACACCAAAGTCATTTCATTGAACAGCTTGACAATGATTCTAAATAGGTATAATTAAGGTGCTTAAAGATGTAGATTATGAAACAACTTCCACAAAAAAGAGAAATTATGAGACAGAAAGATAAAAATTGAACATCAGTCAGTAGCTAGGGAAAAAGAACCAATTAGAAGTCTTGGAAATTAAAACTATAGTCATTGTAATGAAAACAAAAATATCAAAATACTGGATAATATATAATAATATCTAATAAGCAGCAGTAAAAGAGAGACTTAATGAAGTAGAATGCAGTAAGAAAGAACTCAAGCAGCACAATCAAGTTAAAGAGGTAAGTAAAAGAGCACATAGGAGACATGGAGGGAAAAGCAAGAGGCTAACATTTGTGTCCGGTAAGTGTTTCAGAAAATTAGAACATCACAGAGGAGAGGCTCTTGAAAAGATGTCTGAAAATCACTAAAATTGATAGAAGACATGACTGATGAGTGAAAGCAGACTCTGAGCATTGAGAGAGGTAAATAAAAACAAATCCACACACATTGTAGTGACATAGCAGAACATCCAAAGCAAAAAATAAAATTCAAGTCTTGCGAAGACTAGCATTTTTTAAATACTGAGGAAGAACAAATGACAACCTCAAATGAGTGAAGGTCTAGGTGATGTTTAGCAGGGCTGTATAAATGATAAATGATTTAAAACTAGATTACACATTAAATATTTTCAAAATTTAAAGAGAACCCCTAAAAGAATGGGAATCCAATCAATAGTCATAAAATCTGAAGAAAAACAAACAAAAAAGTGGGGATGGAAAAAAAATTTTTTTTCAATGTCAATCAATGGAAGTCAGGAAAGGAAAGTAAGTTAGATTTCCAGGTGTCATAAAATCAGTATGTTAAATAACAGAATTACAGAATCCAAGGGCTTTGGCAGGTCTAAAACCAGTGAAATGACATCTAAGACAGATATACAGAGACTCAAAAGGTGAGCTGTATAACCCCTAGCAAGGTCATGAACGCTGCCTGCATGTCTTATGTTATTTGGAAAATCCCTAAGTGGTTCTGAGGTCCACAACTGAGAGCGACTACAGGAATCCCAGGAGGCCAGCTTTGAGTTCAAGGCCAGATTAGATGGCCAGTCCCAAGGTTCCTTCCAATCCAGCATTAAAGATCTCATACATCATTAAGTCTTCTTTCATCCAAAAAGTTGGCAAGGGCAGGATCCACAGAGAACAGTGTCTCTCCAGCGTCCCCCACCCCACCCCGACCATCACCCTGAGAAGAGGCCTTGGGTACTAGGATCAGTTGGAAAATGACCCTCACCCAGCTGAGATGCTCCTGCTGGAGACCCACATGTCTAACCGTTAAGTATCAGAGATAAGCAGAGACACATAGGACTGGCTACCAGATCCCAGGAAATTGAGAGTTAATTCCTATTAACACTGCAGAGAAAAACGGGAAAGCAACACTTCCAGTAGAGAAAGCATGGTCCTTCGAAGCAGGGGGACCTCAGCGGAATTACGGTTCCACTGCTAGTCATGAGACCTCAGGCTAGGTAAGTAATCTCTCTAAGCTCTTCTGTGTATAAACTGAGGCTAATAATCACTCATATGGTTCTCAAGAGGACGGGTAAGACAAAAAAAAATGCCTCCTAGAGCACCTGGCATATAGAAAGCACTCAGTAAATAACAACAACAGCAACAATAACTAACTTGAACTTGTATCATTGCTGAAAGCACTTTAACTTATCCATAGCTGGGAATAACTCACAGGTTTGCAAAATGCACCACACAAGGCGCAGTTCGGTGCTCAGCATCTAAGAATGGTCTTTCTCCTTCCAGCTGGTGACCTCTCACCCATCAGGCAGCTCTAACTGGATAGAGCCCAGACACCGGATCCCATGCTGCCTCATCATTAACTGTGAAGTGTCTCTCAAGCGGCTATTAATAAACTCCGCTTCTGCCTGGGTCAAATCAGGGGAGACGCCAAATTGCCAACTTCCTGCTTCCTTTATTTTGAACGACTTTCAAGTTCAAATCACCTGGTCCTTAGATAAAGAGAATTCAACGAGACTCTCTTATTGTTGGCTGAGAATGGTTTAGGCATTATCTCATTTTTCATTTGTCGCCCACTTGCATGGAGCAGAGGGGACCTGAGCCTTGCCCAAGTGTGTCTGGTCCTGGGACCTGGCGGGACAGCGCTCTCTAGGGGCGACTTCTGAGTCAGGACACCGGGGCCAAAAGACAGCCATTAGAGGCTCACTGCCCATTTACTGGGTGAAGAGGAACAGGCTGGGCCTGCAGGATGTGTAACAGGGCATGAGAGCAGGGTCCTCCCAGCCCCGGCCGTACAGAACAATTCAGCCCACCAACCTGAGGCTCGACACTATGATGTCATATTGCTACAAAAAGAATTCCAGCCTGTGACTCCCGAGTGGGGCAGCCTACAGGAAGTTACACACCTCCTCCAGGGGTTTCAAACTAGGCTGCAGGGGCCCTGGGGGACTGTGGAGAGGGAAGGTGGGGGTCAGACAGCAAACTAGAGGAAGCTGGGCACCGAGCTCGCCACCGTCTCTGCATCTTCAGGAGCTGCCCCATTTTTATTTCGTCGATACGCCGGGGCCTAGATATCGTCATGGATAGCAGAGGGTCCACACTGGGGAATGCAAGTGCTGAAGATCACGGTATGGCCACTTCCTAGGCCACAGCTGGCACCCAGGGTCCCTCTGTACAGAGCAGACAAGAAGGAGCCCATGGCATGAACGGATTTCATAAAGGTGTCCCTTCCTCCCACTGTCCCAGTCGGCCTCAGGCCAAAGCCCAGCAGGCGCTGGGCAGAGCACAGGCTGAATTTTAGCCCCTAGCCGCCCCTGAGCCAGCACCCTAGGCAGACCAGCAACTCCAGAACCCTACACGTCAGCCCCACCAATGCCTCCTTTCACCCAAGTGCCTGAGAAGCCTTGTCTCCAGTGCTACCTCCCCCATGAACAGCAGCGAGCTTGGCTACCTTCGAGGGGCACCCCTGTGCTTGCACCTACACCTGCTGAGTCTCATGCAGACTGCATACGGCCTTATGGGAGAGCTGTCTTTGTTCAAGGTCACAGCAGGCCCACTCAAAGTCACACTGTGGACCCAGCTATTCAGATTCTCCATGTTCCTCTGAGAATATGAGCCTCTGCTCAAAAGAGTGGAGACTTCAGGGCAAGCCCCTCTTGTCCCTGCCTTGCTATCCTTGCGGCAGGAGATGTCACTCCCTGACCGACCAGGAATGTCAGCAGTCACATTCCCACGTCTACTGCGCAGTCCCAGTTGCTCAGGGCCAATTCCTGGAGGTATCCCTGATGCCTCTCTTCTCTCACACTTCCCATCCAATCTGTCATCACATCCTGTCAGCTCTACCTGCAGTGTATCTCCAGGGACGTCTCACCCCTCCACTGAGACTGCCATGATCCAAGCCACCACCCATCTCCCTCTGGGATTATTGCAATGGCCTCCCAGCTCTGCCACTGCTCCTGCCCTGTCAGCTGAGGGCCCAGGACACTGGTCCACTGGTCCCCGTTCTGCACACACCCAAAGGCATGGCCCGCCCCAAGTGCCCCCATGACCTCTCCTCTCACTCAGGGTCAGGCCAACGCCCTTCTGAAGCCCAGCCAGCCCCACCCGCCCGTGCTCCCTGATGTGACCTCACACTCAGGCCTTGTTCCCTCAGCTCCAGCCACACCTGCCACCACGCACCAACCGCAAGGCCGGGACACCTGCCGAGCTCCCCACTCACTGCCCCAGCCCCTCAAGTCTTTGCTCGAATGTCATCTTCTCGGCGACACCTGCATGACCTCTCCATTTAAAGGCGCATCAGCCTCCCATCTTGTACTCCGATGGCCCCCCACTTTTCTCCGGACCGCCCTCTCCACCCGACCCGAGTTTTATGTACTTATTCACTTATTCCCGTCTCCCCTCCCACGACGTAAGCCTCCTCTGCTTCACGTGCCTCTCCATCTCCGGGCCTAGAAGGCCACACAGACGCATAATTCCCATGAGAGTGAGTACATGAGTGAAAACAAACAATGGTCTTTTGTTACTTTTCTGGGGGGAAACACGGGTGGTGACGGCCGTGGGGGTTGCCAACATTTTCATCTTAAATAAAAAGGGAGGAGGGGAGAGAGGGAGGGGAGAGAGGAGGAACGTACCTCCTACTACTGTAACCATCTCATGAAAGGACACCTTATCCCCCTCAAACCGCAAGGCACGCTCTCCGAACAGCCCTCCCCCAGAAAGCTACTGGGCGCAGCTCGCACCTGCATAGACACCACGTGATGCTGTCCTAGTCTCCTTCGTCATCCCGCCGAGTGACAACTTGTGCGCCAACACCAGCCCAACCAACACCCCACCCCACCCCCAACCTTCCAGCTCTAAAGAAAAGCCAAGATGCCCCGGGCCCCTGGCCGGCCCTTGCCCCAGCGGACGCGCCCGCACAGGTCAGAACCACTCGTGCAGGTTCGACTCCAGAAGTCCGGCTGGGCTCCAGGGCTCCACGAGAGCCTGAGAAACAGAAGGAACTGCGCATGCTCGGCTTTCCTCCCTGCCCCCTGCCCCACCCTCACATGCCCAAGGGGCTGGTGGTGTGTAGCCTCTTGAGAGCCCTCCCTGGTCCAGGTGGGCAACCCCCAGCCCCAGCCCCACCTCCATTCTGGTCCCCCCTGTGTGGCCCGTGACTGCCTGCTCTCCTGCACGGGCTGGGTGCCATGCCCTCCCTCCCCTCACCCCCACCCCCACCCCACCCCCCAGCGAGGGAGAAA
>PVJL010011894.1:0-29821 GCA_004026885.1 Lyroderma lyra | reverse complement strand
CCAATGCGCCTCTCAGAGCCACCTTCCCTGGCCCGGCCGGCTGGAATCCCTCCCGACCCGCTCGCCTGTGAACTTGGCAGCCGGCCGCGTGCAGGCCCACCGCACCCCCATGCCTCCCTGCACCGCGGGGGCGCCGCACACAGTCGGGGCCGGAGAGCAAGCCCAGAAGCCTCCGGGAACGCTGTGCCCAACGTCGCAGGGGGGCGGTGCCAACGTAACAGGTGCCTCCGAGCGCTCGCCGCACTGCCAGCCGCCCTTTCCCAGCCACAGGAATGACAGTGCCCTCGGTGGCCAGGCCGCTTTTACTCTTCCGGAGGCAGCCAGCCCGGCCCAGGCTCCCGGGCTCCTGGCCGCGGCGGCTGCAGCCCCGGCCCAGCCAGCTCTGCGGCAGCCTCCTCCGAAGCTTCCAGACGCTGCACTCACTCCGTCGGGGCGGCGGCCTCTGCGTCCCACCCCGGGCTCGGGCTCGGGGTCCGCTTTGCTGAAGCCCCACTCTGGGCCTGGCCCTCCTCGGTCCTCTGCGGGCTCGACCCGCGTTGGGGGCGCTCTCGGTGGAGCCTCTGGTTGGGGTCCCAGTTTCCCCAGTCCGCAGCCACCCTCCAGCAGAACAGGTCGTGTCCTTCCAGACCTGGGCACGCGCCTGAGCCAAGGCCAAGTTTCTGGGGCCCTCGGACCCTGTGTCTGTGGGAGACACCCTGCAGGAGCCGGCTGCAGAGTCCACTACCAACCCCCAACCCCCACCCCGTTCCCCTCCCCCGCCGTGGAGGCCACCTCCCCCAGGGGAGGAAGTCCCAGGGCCACACAGCAGGGTTTCCAGGCCACTGGGACAGCACAGAGGCCTTGAGGGTTTGGGCAGGGGCTTAGAATCAAGCACTCTCACAGCTTGGGGATTGGAAGAGTCACGGAATTAAAGGGGACCAGAGGGGACCTGAGATCCTCCCCATGGGTTAATTATAAGGAGCCTTTGGGGAACTGCAGCTCAGACCTGTTGACAGAGACCCCAGGCTGCCCGATGGTGGGGAGATCAGCATTGCACTGTCTTGTTCACGTTCTCCTGTGTATTTCTAGATCTTCTATAATGAGCAGGCTGTTATCATCAGAGAAAGTAAGCAAAAATTAAAAAAAAACATGAACAAAACACAGGTATGGCCAGGGCTTCCTGGGTCACAGTGTCTGAAGGGGACCGAGAATGAGAGAAGCAGGAGACCCGCTACCTGTCGCCATCTCCCACCAGCCCCCTGAGGTGCCGTAGCCAAGTCCCAATTTCACAGCCTCAGTTGCCCTGGGTGTTAAATGGGTGTGACAGTATCTGCCTGCACTGCACGGGAGAGACACCCACGATAATAAGACTCGGGGCTGCAGCGGACATGGGGGGCTTCGTGCGAGTCCAGCACTGCCCACAAGGGAGAAGCAGGTGAGCTTCTCCGCCAGCACAGGGCATTCCAGAACCGGAAATAAGACACAGCCGTCTCCTCCCAACCGAACTCAGCACAGCGCTCCTGAAGACGGGGGGCCCATGCCTGTCCTCAGCCTTAGAGGGAAGGTCGTTGATCGGCCTGGATTACTACTCTGCAAGTGTCATCCACTCAGCAAACACTTGCCCTAATGGCCACCTGGCAATTGGTGGCGGAGGAGGAGAGGAATCGGTGTCCCCTTACTTCTTTGGGTGCCCCCAGGGTGCCCCCACTGCCTTCTTGTCTAAGCACCAGGCGCAAGCCCCCAGCAGAGCCGCCCTGAGGGTCAGCCTGACCGAAGTGCCAGGCGACAGGCACTCCAGGGGCCCAGCAGCCGGGAGGCTCTGTCTGCTCTGTGCAAGCACCCCCATCACTCTTTCCCGGGGATGCACAAAGCACCCCCAGCCTTTGGACGAAACAGGGAGGGCTGAATTGTAGCTCAGGCTCCACCCTCCGCAATCCTTCCACTGGGTCTGTTCTGAACTTCCTCCTGCTTTGAGGCTTTAAAAGAACATGACTACTTAATAATACTCTTTTTTAAAAAAGTCAAATAGAGAAAAACAACCACTTTTGAACAACCTTCTCCCCCAACCCCACCCTAAAGCCCCAGCATGTAAAGTAAGTTCTAGAAAGGCAGGACGGTACAACTGTTGCCTTTGGAGGCCAATGGAGCCCGCAGCGCACGCATCCCGCTCAGAGACATCGTAGGTAAAGGAGTGCACTGGACAAGTCACGTCAACGCTTGGAGCCCTTCCTCCTCGCCCAGACACGAGAGACAGAGACAATGCGAGGGGCCGGCCCAGTGCCTGGCCAGCAGGAAACCCTCGAAACACCCCAAGTCCCTGCCTTGAGGATCAAAGCAATCACTATTTTCCATCCAAGGCAAAGAAGAAAGACCTTCATTCTTAAGTTGTAAAACCTCTTTGTAAATGCTTCTTCTATAACAGGAGCCCCGGGGAGCTGTGGACCCCACCACTTACTTGGAGAAATCCTACATGAGACCCTCCGGGCCTAAATGACCCCGCAGGTCCCATCAGCATTCCTCTGCCCGGGGGCAGTGGTTTGCAACAGCCACACAAGGCCCTTACCCACGACCAGGGTGAATCCGGGTGGCTCTTGTCCTGTGGGGACTCCCAGCTGGAGCCGCAGGCATGGTCCTGCTGCTCCATGGCCCGGCCCGGCCCTCGGGAGGCTGGCTGCCTCCTCACTGCCACTGAGGCCCGGAGGAAATGCACGCAGTGGCTGGTTTCACTCGCAGGAGCAGGGAGGCTGGGCCGGTGACACTGAGCCCGGGGCAGGCGGCTTTCCCTTTGCACTCCAGGAGCCCCGCCAAGTCACAAGGCTCAGGAAAAGAGCTGAGTGTTGAATTGCAAATCCTCTCCCACCTGGGGACTGGCTCGCAAACACTGAGAGACACCTCCTGTCCCTGAAGGATGCAGGGTCCCCGCTAGGGCCAGTTCTGTGACCCCTGTAAGCCGAGGTTGGGTGGGGGACATGACCCCTGCCAGCTCGCAACTGGCACTTAATTCATTCTCTCTCCTCACCGGCTCTCTAGGGTACTACGAGTCAGTCTCAGAGACTGACCGACGTCCCCCAGGTCACACAGCCATTCAGACCCACACATCGTCTCCAGAGGGATCTGACAGGTGGAGGCGTGAGGGAAAGACGCCTCACGTGCTGGCTGCAGGGAACCTTGCAAAAGGCTATCCATGCCCTTTCCTACTGGTTCCCACGAGAGCTTTGGGGAATCCTTTCTCTTTGTTCCTCTGAGGTGCCTCTGCACCCCTCGGGAAGTCAGGAAACTGGGGTTCGGCGAGCCATCCTCATCGCCCCTGTCACGCTCGGCGTCACCCACCATCACCGCAGCTCTCCCGTTCTGAGCACTTCCCACGCACCAGGAAGCTGCATTCTGGCGTGTAATTTGCACGGCAACCCTATAAGGTTACAGATCAAAAAGAAGAGCTTGAAGAACTGGCCTTGGGGCCCAAAGTGGGAAGTGGCGAAGCAGGGTCAGGCTGACTTCAGAAGCAGTCCCCGAAATCCAGCTCTAATCCTGCCGGAGTCCGGGATTCATGGGGACAGGCTGGGCGCAGAGCAGCCCAGGTTTGGGAGGGACTTGCAGCCAGTGGGAGGGAGGACACGTACCCAGGGCAGTTTCTGGATGAAATGGGGGAGGTGGCACAAAGGGCACAGAGGTGCAGAGGCTTTGATCTCGTTTGACAGGCACAGAGGGGGGTGGCATTGCCATCTCACCGGGAGAAAGGGCGGTACCCTAGAGCATGACGGTTAAGGAAAGGGCCTCAGAACACTGCAGTCCGAGCCTGTCGGTGGTGAAGCTGAGGCCGTGGAAGGAAGAAGGCTCAGAGAGGACAGCTGCAGGCAAAAGGGCAGCTCAGTGATGGGTGAGTCAGGCTTCCTGACTCAGCTGTCACCACAAAGACCCTCCCCCGCCCCCCAGCTCCTGGAGTCCCTGTGACCCTGTGACTGCCTCCTGAAGTCTTTCAACTCTCCGCTGTGGCTCTTGGACGCACGCTCTCTGACTCTCCAAACCGCTCCCCAGCCCCCCAGCCCGCCTCCTCCAGGTTCAAGGCGGGCTCCTCCGCCCCTCCAGGGAGATCCACGGGGGGCTGTCATGAGAGTCGGGTGCGAGAATAAATCAAAGGAGCCTGGAGTGCCCTAGCCAACGCATTGGGTGTAACTGTCATCCCTTCACAGGTTTGGGGGTCCGTGGCTCCCCCAGGGGCTGCAGCTGGTAAGGAGCAGAGGTACTCAATCCAGGCCTCTGCCTCCCCAGGCCACTCTGCCAGCATCCTGGCCACACTGGTGCACCCCCTGTTCCTCACCCTGGAAAAGCACAGAGAGTGACCAATGTGCACATCCTCAGAGCTGGGTGTCCCCAAGCCCAGGCCCGGAAAAGCCCCACATTCTCAAAGCCCTGAAATGTCCTGAGGTGCCAGAGAGTGACAGTTTCAGACACTCCTACCGAGCTGGGTCACCACCACTCTTACTATTTTTAAAGCACCTTGTCAACAGATTTCAAGAACCTCATGACCAATGAGTGATAAGATTGTAGTTCTACCTGGTCGTGTCTAGCACTTTGCCACAAGTGGGATGGGGGCACAGGATGGGATGGGGGCACAGGCCGTGCCCGGGCCGTGGTTGCTCTGAGCACAGCCCACCCGCGTACCGGCCGCCCGCAGGAAGGCGCGGGCCCGTGCAGCCTCCGGGGTGAGCGAGAGGGGGGCGCTGTGCTCGGTGCTGGAGCCCAGGTGGGCGGTTCCCCAGTCCTGAAGGCAGCGAGGGTGGGAGACAGAGCGATCCCATGGGCTGACAAGTGACCTGCTGCTTTGCGGGGCTGCTGGGGGCCAGCACTGGTTTGGCCGGTGTGCCCAGAAATGGGACAAGGGCAGAGACAGGGCTCCCAGAAGCTCTGCGATGGTTAAATTTCACAATCTGGGTCATGCAGGTCTGAGCTCACGGGCTGACTGTGCCCTTTAGAAGCTGTTCTGACTCAGGACAAGTCACTCAGCCCCTAGAAGCCTTCCTTTCCTTATCTGGGAAACACGGGGATAAAAATAGAGTCTGCCATGGTGTTGCCGTGGGGATACTTGAGGCCAGGCACTGAGAGTCCTTGACACAGCTCCTGGCATGTATCAGAGCCTCCCAGAGCGATAGCGATGCCCAATCCTCACCTTAACGTTGGGGCAGGCATTAGCAGGTCCATTTCACAGACGAAGACGCTGAGTCTCTGCTTTATTTTGGATTTCTGTCAGCTGCAGCCTCTCCAACATTTCCTACAATAGAGCTCCTTGAGGACTTCTGTCACTGCCCCAAGGGACCACAGCTAGGACCAAGCTGAACGCCCCCACCCCTCGAAACCCTTTCCCCCGTGTGTCCCCGGCTGTGAACCATCTACAGGGTGCCCTCTCTCCCAGGCTGCCAGCCCAGAGTCCCCCGGGAGTCCCCCCGGAGCACCTCAGATTTTCCCCTTTCTAAATCTTAGTTCATGCTACAACCCCTTCCCAAACACCCCTCCCTCTCGTCCCTTTTCAAATTCATCCACTTCCGAGGTCAAAGCTCCTTCCTCCACGGAGCCCTCCCTGATCTCTCCATCCCTTAAAGACTTTCCTGACCTTTGATCTTTGAGGAAAAGGCTGAGGTTGGGACTGACATTTTTTAATTCCTTCCATCTGCCAACTGTTTTCGTTATGCATATCCTCTCTAATTCTTAAAGTGAGGCATTAGCATTTCCCAGAAGAGGAAAGAGGTTCAGAGAGGCTCACCTGGCCAGAAGGTGGTGGAGCTCAGAGTCCTCAGTCTGGACCCTGCTTATGTGCCAGGGAGGTGAGTTACCTGTGAGTTCCTGTCTCATCCCTCCGACCACCTCAGGCGCCCCTGGGACAGGGTCCAGGCCCTGTGCTTCCTTAGCTCCTATATTCCTCAGACAGTGAAGAGGACACAGCATGGGGAACAGTCACATCAGGTCTGTTCCTTTACTTAATAAACTTCGTATTTTTAGAACAGTTTAGGTTCACAGCAGAACTGAGCTGAAGGTACAGAGAGTTCCTGTATAAGCCCTGTTCGCACACAGGAACAAACTTCCCCACTATCGACAGCGCCCACCTGAGAGTCCGTTTGTTAAAATTAATGAACCTATATTGACAGGTCATTATCGCCCAGAGCCCACAGTGTGCATGAAGGTCCACTCTTGTGGTTTCGACAAATGGGCAAAGACCTGTATCCACCACTGAAGTATCGCACACGGTGGTTTCATTGTCCTAAAAAATCCTCTGATTGTCTTGTCATCTGTCCCTTCCTCCGTGTCTTTTCATGACTTGACAGCTGATTTCTTTGCATCATGGAACAATATTCCATGGTCTGAAGGAACCACAGATGATCTACCCATCGCCTGTTGAAGAACATCCCGGTTGCTTCCAAGTTTTGACTATTATGAATAAAGCTGTTGCGAACACATGGCAGGTTTCTGTGTGGACATGATTTTCAACTCCTTTGGGTTGTTGGTTTTTCTTATGGTTGAGCTTTCGGACTTCTGTGTCTATTTTGGATAACAGTCCTTTATCCCACACACACACTGGGTCCGTCAAGGTCTCCACCGAAAGCAGAGGGAACCCTTCCTTCCACAGGCTCCTTGAGAATGGTACCCTGAAACGCCTGAGAAAGCATGACACCATGAGGAGGCATCTGCCAGTGACAGAGGACTTCCCTGAGAATATTGGTGTGACATTGAAACAGCCTTTACTGAGAAGGAGTTGAAAACTTAGTCCACACAGCAACCTACGCATAGAAACCTGCCACGTTTGTAGCAGCTTTTTTCATAATAGTCCAAACTAGGAAGCAACAGGGATGATGTTCTTCAATAGGCGATGGATAACTCATCTGTGGTTCCTTCAGACAATGGAATATTGTTCTGTGATAAAAAGAGATCAGCTATCAAGCCATGAAGACACAGAGGAAGGGACAGGTGACAAGGTGAGCACAGAGGCTTTTGTCAGTGTTTCAGATCTGGGCCATTCTAATTGCTGTGTATCGAGCTGCAAACCGGTGATGAGCTAGCAAGTTCTAGACGGGTCGTCTGGGATTGCTCACAGACAGCCCACACTGGGCTGCAGGTCCGGAGCTCTCACAGATGCACTCACTTATTTTTCATAAGACTATGAAAAATTTTTCACAATGTAGATACTATTTTTTAAATTCAAAGATGGGTTGAGAGAGGTTCAAACACTTGCCCAAGGTCATACAGCTAGTAAGTGGTGGCGTTCAGCCCATCTCGTGTCTATGAGGTCCCAAAGGAACACTCTCCACCCAGCATGGGCTTTTCTGGGTGGAACTGAAGTTAGAAACGTGAACACAGGGGATCCCCCGGTGGTGTAGTGACTAGGCTTCAGCGCTCTCAGTGCCGCAGCCTGGGTTCCATTCCCAGCCAGGGAACTACCCCCTCCCCCCGCCCCCCAAAAAAAGAAACATGAACGCAGCTAACAGTCTTACACTCGTGGCCTTGCACTTGCTCGGGGCACCCCTCCGGGGGCGTGTCCTTTCACCCTAGAGATTCCCCAGAGGTTGGGGCGCTCCCTAACCGGCGCAGCTCGCCCAGTGTCCTGGGAGTGAACCGGAGGGAAGGCGAGCTGCAGAGCGGAGGTGGAAGCCGGCAGCCCGCAGTCCCCCAGGACCGGCCCAGCCCGGCGCGGAGCCTGGACCCCGCCCGGGTGCGCACTCGGGCCTCGCGGCCGGCGTGCCGTTCCCCGCGCTCTGCTCGCCCCGCCCCCGGCCCGGCTCTGCGGACAATGCGCTGTCCACGCCCGTGGTGCTGAAGGCGCCGGCCGAGCCCCGGGGAGCCTGCGCTACTGCGCGCTCAGCCTGGCACGCTCCGCCCCACGGCTGCTGCTGGTCAGCGTGTCCGTGGAGCTCTACAACTTCTCGTGGTTCCACTACCCCAGGTCTCCGATGACCTTGCTGCTTCGTGCACGAGCTGTGCGCCCAGGCCGCAGGGCTCTCCACGGCCAGCCTGAACGCCGAGCGCTGCCTGGCCCTGTGCCAGCCCCTCGCGCTCACCACCTGTTGACACTGCACAGGACCCGCCACCTGCTGTCGCTAGTCCGGGCCACCTCACTTGGCCTCGCCCTGCCCATACCCGTCATAATGGGGCAGAAGCATTAGCTAGAGATGGCGGGAGGGGGACCTGGAGCCTGCGTGTGTGCACCATGCTAATAACCTGAGCCACGCTCCAGGTTTTCGTCTGGGTAAAGAGGAGTGGGGGGCGGTGGACCAGACCCGCTGCTTCCTCTAATACTCTGGACCACTCAGAAAGCTGGGTCTCATGGGAGAGACTTGGCCAAAGTAAATCATTAAGAGAAGTCCAGATTTGAATGCAAAATTAACTCTGAAAGTCTATGCTCTTCCCACTCTTGTGGGAGTGGTGACGGAGTGGTGACTAAACGTTACTAGGTGTAAGAATTACCTGGGGGTCCTGTAAAAATATGTATTTCATGACCCACCCCGCCTTCTGGTTTTTATTATCATCGAAACTAGTCATCTCTAACCCCATGAGTAGCTATAACAGAACAGCCAGTGTAATGGGATTTTATGCATATACAGAAGAGAGGCGTGAACATTCAATATTAATGAAGGATTTCAGAAGAAATACCTTGTATACCACCTGCAGCCTTAACAAAATATGGAAAAACATAAAGTTAAACCCAAAAAGAAAACATTCCATTTGCTTCAGAAGTTGCTTACCATGGTCCCTATAAAGAGAATTACTCAGAACTAGCTAGGTAGGAGCCCTAGGTTTTAAAAATCCACTTGCTATATCAGACATTTTTATAGGTTGTCAAATTTCTTACCCCAAAACAAACCACCCCCACACACACACACACACAAACCTAAAACCCACTACTGGCAGAGCAGTAACCCTACGAATGGAACTGGTCATGCAGGGACTCCAGAGAGCAGTCAAAAGCAGAGACTCAATGACAACAGTGGGATTGATCCTCCTGCCATTACATCAGATGAACTAATCATGACCTCAGACCTCAGCAGTGCAGTCTGTATGCGCCTGCCCCAACGCTGGCCCAAGTACATCAGGGACAGAGCAGCATGGGACACTCATCTACCTCCCAGCAGACTCCACAAGGGTTCTGAGCTGCAACAGAATTATCTAGAAAGGTTGTGGGTGCACTTCTGCCCCTGCTTCAGGCCTGACTGTACAGCTAGCTTCCTGCTGCACCCCAGTGCAGCCTTGGCAATGAGCCGGCAACCACATGCTCAAAATGCCTAGTAGCCAAGTTCCACCACTTCTCACAGACTGCGGTAATGGCATCTAGGCTGTACCTATTTTGGAGTCAGAATTGGGGGGGGGGGGGTGGCGTCAAGCAGGGTGTGTGCTGTGAATGTACTACTTGCATAGTTTGTTTTATGGAGTGCAACTGACCAATACAATGCAAACCATGCAATGTGCTAGGGGCCAGCTTCTGGTGATATATGTAGTGAATTCTTTCAGTGTACTAGCATCATTCAATAAATGATACACTTGAAAATACTTAACAAGACATACAGTCTGTGCTAACAGAATGAAATGAACAGTGTCAAAATAAGATTATTTTGGTCTACTTTTCTTTAGTGTCTTATCAGTGGGCTGATTCATTGTCTAGATTAATCAGTGTTTTCTGACCAAGAAAACTGCTCATAGTTTTTGAATGGGATTTTGTGCAGACATCAAAGAGAGGCTTGAAACATTCAACATTAATGAAGGATTTCAGAGAAATACATATAGCAACTGCAGCCGTAGAAAGAATATGAAGAAAAACATATACTTAAATCCAGTGAGAGCACATTTCCACTTGCTTCAGAATAGCTTACCATGGTCCCTATAAAAACAATTCACTCAGAACCAGCAAGGCACAAAAGTACAAAAGCTGTGTAGTTTTTCCAGAAAGATTTTAAAACTCTAAAGATTAATTACCAACTTATAAACATATTTTTACCTTCAATTTCTGTCTTGACTGGTATTAAAGTTACAATTTGTAGTCAGTATGCTGTCATTGATAAAAAACCTGTTTTGCAACAAACTAAAATGATTGTCATGAATAATGTTTAATTTTTCTCTTCGTGTTGCTGATTTGTGAGCATGCACCAAGATGAAAAAAAAAAGCATGAATAACAACTCCTTAAAAAGGGATCAGCACCCAATTCAGATATTTTGTCCTGATTTTAAAATGCTCCGTTTTTAAAAAATGTTTGCAAAGGAAATGAACTGAGGAGGAAACACCCTACGACACACATATTTTGAATTTTAAACATTAAACATTTAAAAAGCAAACTATATAAACTTGTTTCTCGTAAGTCAAAAACATCAAATAATAATACAAGGCTTTATCATGGAGAACAGCTGTCCTCCCCACTTTGCTTTATATTTTCTAGTGGCAACTACCACCCACTCTTCCGTCTCACCATGCTTCGCCTACCGCGGTCAGTGGGGCCTGGTGAGTGTGGCGGGAGGCCTGGGAGGAGGCGAACAGCCCCCGGGAAGCTCAGGACGCCTCTAAACCCGTCTTCCCGTGTGGCGCTCCTTTGCACATTTTCAGCTGTGGTTCGTCCTGTTTCCCGTTCTGTGTACTTTTTCTCTTTCAGCGATTCCTCCACACGTTCACAGGGCCCTGCTTCCATGCGTGGATTCCTACTTCCCTTCCCCAATTGTGCTCCCCGTCACATTGCTAAGTTTTAAGCAGGTGGCTCCTGGAGATCACTGGCCACACTACTTCCTCTCAAACGATACAACTAATACCCACCAAAGCAACAACAGATGCACTGTAAGTTTTATTTATAAGGCTGGAACAAATATTTGTTTGTTTGCTTTTTTAAGTTTAAATTAACTAATAAAATGGGGAGAATAGCATAGAAGTGGCCTATTTACAAAAGACAAATATAACTGAAGAAGGTAAGTTTTATTCCAAAATAGGAATAATGTGACATATACAAAGTGGTCATTTTATAAACATTGATCTAAATCTTTTATACTCATGGACTTTTTTCTCTTGGGGGAGAAAATATTGACATTAATTCTTTGGTATCATCTTTTAACATCATTTCTTCTTGGACTGTTCCCCATGAGAGTGCTTACAAATGTCTAAGACTGATGTATGAGAATGCATTCTGATGATTTATTTTTGAGTATCATTAAACTATTCCTTGGGTCACAGGCCACACCAAAAGCAGTGTGGTGTGGGGGTCGGGGAGACAGACTCTGGAGTCCAGAATCCAGCAGTCTAACTTGTGCTTCTGCTCCCTTCCACCTCATCTCAGTGAGGTGCACGCTCTGCACCTTAACCTTCTCAGCTTTCAAATGGGAGAAGCATTCCACCCAGCCCACTATTGGAAGGATTAAGCCAGATGGCAACGTGAAAGCACCTGTCCCAGAGCCTGGCCTGTAGGTGGCACTCTAAAATGCTGGCAGGCAAGGAGGAGTGTGAGCATCCGGGGATATCCCACTGGGTCTGGCCCCCTTCTCTCCTCAGGGACCAAGCGTTCATCAGAGAAGACAAGGTATTTAAGAAACTGAAAACTGAGTGTCAATAAATTAGAAGTCTAGTTCTTGTCAACTATATTATATATCACGGGTTGTTTCTGTTGTTGGTTTATTTCAAGTAAGCCATTTGGTCCTCTTTCCTTTGTAAGGCAACTTCTGTTTCTTAAGGTCAACCTCTGAATTTCCCTCCTAAAGCCCTTTTAGTTTTAAAGAAAGTTTCTTTTCACGTTTGCCCTTTCTAAGAGGTCAGGTATTTACCCTATACTATTTTAATAGAACTGTATTTGCTCTAAACTAAATCAATTTTGTTTTATTTCATTAAGGTTGGTATCTTTGGCCCAGCTTTTTAAACAGTAAACTTGTAGGCAATTATGTCATTCTTATTCAATAACCCACTTAGTTTTTTCTTGTCTCCAGCCTTTACAGTTACAATCTTCTCTGGAATATCGCTTTGTAGTAGGTAATGGGGAAACCTACATAGTTCAAATCATACCCATCACCTGAAATGCTGGTACCTCTACAAGATAATTCCAGAGTGAAACTTTAGAACTAAGAGGAAAGTCCAGTTTGTCCATGGAAGCATGTGAATGACATGACAGCAGGTAAAACTTTGTTTTTCCTAAAATGGACCTCAACACAGCCCCGGGCAACATGGGCTGGCCCAGAACTCGGGGGATCTGGGTCCGAGGTCCTGCCACCCATCCTTGTCATTGTCAACAAGTCTCCATCTGCTGCTGGACCTCAGTGCCCTGGCACGCACCATGGGGTGGGGGCGGGGGGGGGGGGGGGGGGGGGAGGTGTGCACAGCCAACTGTCTCTGGGGCCCATCTCAGTTCCAACACCCTGTGGCTCTAATTCTTCCTTTAGCCTCAACAGCACGAGGTTCCGAAGGTGCCACGCTCCCCCAAAAGCTGCTGGTGTCTCCCTCAGATGTGCCGTCCCGTCAGGAAAAAGAGTGGCCGGTCCTCTGTGGCATTGGCGGTCTGGAATTCGTCGCGCAATCGGAACTGCCACTCATCTTCCAGCTCCAGGCGGACGACCGTCTGGCGCAGGGAGTTGCGGTCCTGACAGATCACGCACAAGGTCGCACCTGCACGGACAACGGCAGAGGCGTGGGAAGCAACCAGGTGAGTTTACCCCAATGGGGCCCACTGCCTGACTACTTGCAATCCTGAAATACGATGCTGCCTGGAAGGGGAGAGCCAGCTGTCCAGGTGGCCTCTCGCTTCCTCTGGAATGCTTCATACGCTCAGCAAGACAGACGTATGGCTGTGATTGACAGGTCTGGCCAGTGAGACCACATGGAGGCAGAAGAAAGGTAGACCAAGTGGACAGAGGAGGAGAACTGGAAGGAGACGCCAGCCCGATTGCACACCGGGCTTTCTCAGCTGCGGCGTGAACGCCAGCCCGCCCCCACCTCCCAGCCCGACCTCACCTTCTTCTCCCCGCCAAGCCGCCCACCCATCCAGGCCCCTGCGGCCCCCGCCCCAGCTGCCCAGCCCCGTGAACCCTCCCTCCGCTCAGCTGTGAGCATGACCAAGACGTCATTCAGGTTTGTTTATTCATTGCTCCTGTTGGTCTGCCTACCTACACGTCCTACCCTCCCGTTAGACCAAATGTGTCCCAAAGGTCAGTGTGAGGGCCAACCAAGGAAAGTGCAGACCGCTTAGGGGCCCCAGCTGGAGTGGGAATAATATTTTTAAGTCACAGGGAATGAACATTTGTCATTCTGAACCACTCTAGCAGGCCAACTGCTACAGGAGGAAGAGGATGAAGACAAAAGCCAAGAAGCACGCAGTACCCCAAGACCCTCGAGGAGAAAGAACTCCTCTACTAGGAGGAAGAAACACCTGAGGGAAGTCGAGGGCCGAGGCTAAGAATCTGGACTGAAAGGGAACGTAAGTGTTGAAATATCTGCTCTTTGCCTAAAAGGGATGTGCCATGTCTCCACCCAGACAGGTATGGGGGACAGAGAGCACCACCCTGACACCCCATCCCAGCCTTCGCGTACTTCCTGGATGGCTGAGGCTGTCACATTCCCTCTCTGAGCCTCAGTTTACTGACTGGCAAGGGAGAGCGAGGGCCAGAAGTCACCTCCTCAGAGGTGCCAGGTGACGACTGTCATTCAGGTCAGAGTACGGGAAGTTACCTTTCAGAAAATGGAACTTTTTCAAAAAGCTAGCTCCCACGAAAGAGTCACAGAGGTAGAGCAGGAGTCCACTAAACATGAAGTCAGAGTAGCTGATGTTTAAGGAGTGGGGTCTGGAGCTCACATAACACACAGAAATCTGAAAAAGAAGGACGCCAAGAGCAAACATCGTTTTCCATGAACCGCTCAGCGACATCACGCTAGGGCCTCGCAGCTGACGCACCCACTGCCGGGTCAAGTCCGCCTTTGGGGCGGGGGGAACGTGTTATCTGCAAATCTATGTCCTGAAAATTGGTTCCAAAGAGCTGTACCAGATTTATCTATTTATCAATTCATTTGAGAACCAGAAATGTTTTGGCATCAGAACTGGGTCAGAGTCCTAACTTACGATATCGGGGCAAACGATTTTAAACTCTCTGCAGCCTGTACGTGACCAGCTGTAAAGTAGGGTAAGTGCCTGAGAGCTTGAGGTAGATGAGTTATAACTCCAAGTCCTGACTCTAGTGCATCTGTCTGAGGAATTTCTCGGACTTGGGGACTTCACGGTGCCCCCCCGGGAAAGTTACCTGGGGTCCCAGGTTAAGGTAGCAGTCGACCAGCAGCACCGGGTGGCCGTGGTTCCTCAGGGAGAGGGGGAAGAAGCGGTGGCTGTGGTGCTGGAGAAACTTCTCCAGCAGGAGCTGCGCGGGGGCCGCAAGGAACGTGTGCTTGCTGTCCGGGGCGCAGATGTATTGCGCTGGCACAGGGGCTGCCGGGCTGTCGGACACCTGCATGGCGAGTGACAGGTGTCAGTCCCGCCCAGCAGACCAGTCCCTCCCATGGGAACCCCGGCGGGTGGCCTCGTCACAGAAGATGGTCACAGGGCGGTACTCTGTGCTGAGAACACATGTGTCAACAAGTAAAATCTCCATTAAGAAAAACCAGGTTTTATCACATGGGACGTGTGAAACGGATCAGCGTGATCAGTAAGCGTGGCAGACACTGACCGTTCCACACAAAAAACGGGCTGTCTGGCCTAGAAAGACAATAACCAGAGAACCAACGGACCTTAGGAACTCTTCCCCAAATCCAGGGATGCAAACCTCTCAGCACGGTCAGCCCCCCTGACCCCCCGAGCCTGCCTACCTCGCGCCCACTACCACTGAGGTCAGACCTCCCTAGGACACACACGTTACCCTCTGTGCTTGTCCCACTGGCACCTCAGGACACATTTATTTAACATCTCCCTCAGCTGCGAGGCTATTAATGCGTCCTCCTGAGTGAAGGGACCAGGTGCTCAGTAAACATGTAATGAATAAATAATAAGGACGATGAAGTTATTTCTTTCAGATGAAAGATTACGAAACATTACTAGCTTTCCTGTAATCAAGATGCAGTTAAACCTAAAGGAAAAATAAGATTATGCTCAAAATAGAAACAAAGATAAAATACCTGAGAATGAAAAAAATGGGACTAAGAGAACTCAAAGAAAAATTTGTTTTAGAAGCATATCGGGCTCCTTGGTAGAAAGACAGTATGATAAAGGTCGGAATGCCCCCCAAACGAAGCTGGAATTAAAGCTGGCACCATCTCAGTAAGAAATCTCAATGACGTCTGGGGGGGGGGGGGGGACTTAACTACATGATTCCAGGTTCTTCTGGAAGCACAGCCCTTCTATTGAAGTGTCTTGTGACTTTGCAAGTGATCTGAGACTGGACTAACATTCCCGGAGGAGGCCCCGTGCCCTGCTGATGGGAAAGGGCACATCGGGCGGAACCGGTATCCGAATTCAGACCTGGCCCAGCTCAGGGCAGGTGACCACACAGGAGTCAGTGGGGACCGGGCAGGACGAGGGCTGGAAGACTCAGTTATCAGAACTGGCTGATGTCACCCGGGCACGAATCGAGGGCGACGGAGGTGCAAGGCAGAGAACGGGGCTCTGGCCCATGGATGGCAGCGACCCTCAGGCAGGGGTATCCCAGCGCCAAGTTGCTTGCTGTGACTTCACATCTGAAATTGCTCAGCCTGACCAGCCAGCACTGGCCCAGCCCACCCAGAGCTGGTTCTACACAGACAGCACCGCCATCCAGCCAGCACGCCACTGCCATTCAGAGAGTATCCGGCCAGGCACTGCCCCAGTGACCCGGAGGAGAGAATGCACCCCATATGCACCCCAGGGCTCTGTCTGATAGGTGAGCGCTGAGCGCAGTGATGGAGACACGTGTGGGAACCGTGAGGGAGACCACAGCGGGTGAGGGCACACTGCAAGGTGGGCCGTGGGTGGGCACCGAGCAGACTCAATTGGAAACCTGCACCAACGTGACCCAGAGGTCAAGCCCACCCCACTGACTCCAGGGTCAGCACGTGGCCACCCCACCAGCTCCCACCCTGTTTTCACGCCACGCCCACGGCCCACCCACCTTGGACGTGACGTGGAGGGACCGGTGCCCGCCCACTGCGATCTGCTTCTTCATCACGCTGAAGCGGTTGAACCGGCAGAGGAGCAGGCCGGCACTGTGCGCCCGCAGGTTGAAGTCCACGTCATCACACAGGAACCTGCTCAGAGCCAGAGGAGGGGCAGGTGATACCGGATGTAGCCCACGCACCCAGCAGCACCAGGCTGTGGAGGGTGCGCCCTGCGCCCGGGGCTATGGCATGGGGAGTGGGCCTCCGGGGTGGCACAGACGGCACAACCAACGAGGGGGACAGGACAAGCTGGGATGCGTCGGCACCCACAACGGCAGGGCCCACCTCAGGCGTAAACCACAGACGGACCGCCATCTGCTGACCATACGCACAGTGCCAGGCACGGCGTGAGGATTTTGCAAACACCCTTTCGTCTATCTGTTCCAAAGAAAACAGCAAACCTGCCAGGGTAAGAAACTAGTCACTTTGCACAGCCGCGGAAAGCAAGGCTCCGAAATGGGGAGCCACCGGCCTCTGGCGCAAAGCTGCAAGAGGCAGAACTCAGACGCCTGGCAGGCTGGTCGGTGTGGCTCCGGAACCCACACTCCTACAGGGGCCACCTCAGGCGTGTGCCCACGGCCTGGCACACGGGGGCACTCGATAAGTGCTAGTGACGGGGTTGAGTCTCAAGATGTGAGCACTTCCGTGGCCAGATACGTAGAGAGTGACATATGGAAATGCCTTCACAGCTTTCTTCAGTGCTAACGCTCCTACAAAGCCATGTGTTCAGAGAGGGAGCCAAAAACAGCAAGGGAAACACATAAACACGGAGTATGATACAGTATCGTGTGAACTCATGAAGGAAGTTGAATGATCTTAGTGCAAATCTCCCTTTCAGAAAATCATACAACAAAAATACAGAAAAACAAGTGAGGGCTGCGAGCAGGGCCAGGGCCGCCGGCTCTGGGCAGGAAGCCCCCAGGTCCCCTGGCCCTGCGGTGCGCAGGGCGAGCAGCCGCGTGCGGGCTCAGGGGCCACAGTGGGGTGGGAGCTCACCGGTTCTGGTTGTACTGCACGTTCTGGGTCAGGTCCACGTTGAGAACGACGAAGTCGTGCACATGGCAGCGGGAGAAGGGCTCGCGCACATCCTGGCTCCCGGTCTTGCTGGACCACTTCCGCATGCCAATCAGGGCGTAGTGGGTGATGTTGGGGGACGCCTCGATGTGCTGCATGATATACTTCAGAGAGACGTTCCTTTCCGACCAGGCAAATTCCCTGCTCAAAGGAGGGTGAGCAACATGTCTAGGTTGACGTGTAAAGAGGAGCAAGGCCCTCTGGACGGGGCCACTCAGGACGCTGCTCTGCAGCTGGACCTGACGTGCTGGGCAGGGCTAGTGCAGACGGAACCCCTCACAGCCACCCCCGACAGCACACAGGCATATCATCCCCATTGCACAGATGAAGGAAGGGAAGCTCAGGGTAACCTGTCCTGTGTCACTCAGCAGAGCCAGGCTTTCAACAGCTCTGTCCCCAAAGCCTGCCCTCCTCTGCCACGCCAAACCTCCTGCATTTCCGGTTTGTAGATCTGATGGCAAAAGGTGGGAAAGGGCAAGGCTTTCCCCTGGGAATTCCAAATGAGAGAGCGGGGTGGAAGGAGGCAGCCTGTGAACACCGTGCCAACCCCAGGATGGCATTGGGAGTCCCTGAGGACACAGACAATGAGAGACGCCACATGACGGACAGGGAGGGCTGCAGGGTGACTCCTGCAGGACCAGGGGTCCGGGGGGACTGCTCCATCCACCAGGGCTCAGGCAGGCTTCTCGGCTCCTCGGGGCCTCTGCTCTCTCTTCCCCACCTGAGGGGTGTACGCGCACCTCGGAGCCCCCACCGGCTCTGCCATCCCAGGGCACTAACTGCCGTCAGAGCGAGATGCTCCGCTCTCGTCCCCATCTCGGCCCTCAGCCAAGCTCCTGCCCTCGGAAAAGTGACAGCGGGAATTCAGACAGCAAAGCAAATTGCTGTGCTCTTAAGCCCCGTGCCTTTAACCTCGTGTCATCTCTCAAAAGAAAAACGAGCCGGAAATCATCTGCAGTCGTCAGGCAGCTTTAAAGTGGAAACACGGACGTGGGAAGATCACAAATTCACAAGGAAATGTGCTGGGAATGCTGTTCAGACACAGCTGTGCCCACGGAGCCTTCCGTGCATCCCGCTGCCCCTGTGCCCTCCTCTGGGCACACCGCTCACAGGCTGACTGATCCCCACAAGCCTCGAGCACAGGCATCATGCCACTTTGAAAGGTGAGGGAACTGGAAGCCAAGAAGAGTTAGTGGTTTCCCTAATGTCACACAGCAAAGCACAGCCTGGCACGAGGCGTCAGGCTGGAGGCAGGGAGAAGGGCCTGGAAGTCAACAGGAGGGGCCGGTGGGGCTTTCTTCTCATGGCAGGTGGTTAAATGGGCATGCTCAGCTTGTGCGCGTTTCCGCATGCATATTTTATTTTCCTTTTTGTACGTATTTCACACTGCCTATATAGTGTGTCATTTTCTGTTTGTCTTATATACTGCAATACACATTTTAAACACAAAGGTAGGAGTGTGAGTTGGCCACAACTGGGGCTCTGTCCCCTGCACGCCAGGAGGTACCCCGTGCAAGCGAGAGCACGCTTCTCCGTTGTACGCGTGGCTCACCTGCCCCTCTCCCCGCCGCAGTCCACATCCACCACATTCCACATCACGCAGGAGTCGTCGGAGATGACGATGAAAGGCCAGATGTCCTGCGGCTTGATCCCCAGCTCCTCCTGCCGGTTCCGCTCCAGCTCCAGGTTGTGGTAGGACAGCTCCTTGATCAGGAAGTGGGCGGCGCCTGAAACGGGCAAGGCCACCCCTGGCTCAGGGGTGTCCACACGGGACAGGAGCCCTGCCCACACTGAGAACTGCTCAGCAAGGCCCCAGCCCCAGCCCCCAGCCCCGCGTGGCCCTACTCCACATCTCTGTCCACTGACTTTGGGCCGTTGATTTGGGAGAGAAGATCTAGGGGAGAAGATAGCCCTCTCCGGTTTGCACGCCCATTTGTCTGCTTATCTTTGCTTTGCTAACATGAATCAAATCAACAACCAAACCTCGAAGGAAAAAATAGCCCGACAAATCAAGATGGCTTTAAAAGTCCAAAAGCTTGATGAAATGTGTTTTTAACTCTTTCATCTCTAGAACATTCTCTCAAGTCTCCGTGCACAGACGCCTGCCCAAGCAGGGCATGTTCGAGTCCCTACCAACTCCAGCGCTGTTGAAGGTGCTCGGGAGCACCAGCATGATGTGGTTGGGCCAGTATTTCTTATAAACAGCCATCTCGTACTCCTTCACCACCAGCACGTGCACGTGGCTGGCACCGTCCATCGCGTGGTACAGGTTGAAGAGTCCGTGTTCGTGACGGCCAGTGGTCGGGGTGAATGTCGGGCTTTTTATGTGCTCGCGAGTCTGGAAGGCAGAGGCATAGGGAGGGGACGTGTGTGTAAACACCGTCACAGGCAGCCCTGCCTTTGCTATGCGCCCAGGCGGCGTCTTCCAGTCAAAGGGGGAGCCAGTTTCCACACTCCTGGAATGCCGCTTCGCCCTGGGACTTGCTTTTACCAATAACAGGCCGTCTAAACGACAGGGTGCCAGCTGTGAGCCTGGCCGCACGAGGACTGGACATCGTGCCGGACCACACGGCCATGACACACATCCCCCCCGAGGCCATCCCATTCTGGCGGCCCCCAGCCGACCTGGTGGCTAACCGTGGACACGCGAGTGAGCAGACATGCCCATAACCACCCCGCTGAACGGGGCCCAAACTGCTAGCCCACAGAACCAGAGGCCGCCCACACGCTTGCTCGGGAACGTGCGTTACGCAACCCGAACTAACTGGCACGTGTGAATTAGCCCGGGCCATCTCCCTCTCTTCTTAGCGTCTCCTGTTCTCAGTACATGCAGTGTGGCTGGCACGCCCCAGCCGCTTCCTACCCCCGGAGCCTAGCGCGGTTTACACGCAGGCGGGGAGTTTTTAAGCGCTGTGTTCTCTTCACTCTTTCCTCAACCCTAAGCTCCTCGGGCTGAGCCAAGTCTTCTGCTCTGACTGCCTCCCAGCACCAGCCTCGAGGCCAGCTGGTGCTTAGGACCTGCTCTGACTGGAACCGGCTGGAAAAGGGAGGGGCCTTTCATCACTGCAACCCCCAGCCCACGGGGACACCTGTAACCAAGGCTTCTCTGGTCCTTTTGTTCCCAGGGCTTCCTAACAGGCTGCTGCGACTGAAAGCCTCAACTCTGTGAGCTCTAACAGCCCTCTGCAGAGGGAAAGGCAGCATTTACACAAGGTCCCCGGTGACTGGGGCTGGGGAAAGGACAGCACGTTGGCTGAGACGGTCAGGCTAGCACTGTCCCAGCAGACGCCCCGAGGAGGAGCGTCTCTGTAAGAATGGTCACAGGGACGACAGATTATTAACAACGTCTTCCAAAGAGGAAAATTATCCTCTAGAGCAGTGGTTCTCAACCTGCCTAATGCCCGACCCTTTCATACAGCTCCTCATGCTGGGGTGACCCCCATAAAACTATTCTCGTTGCTACGTCATAGCTGTCATGTTGCTGCTGATATGGATCGTCATGTAAATGTCTGATGTGTGTTTTCCGATGGTCTTAGGCGATCCCTGTGAAAGGGTCGTTCTACCCCAAAGGGGTCGCGACCCACAGGTTGAGAACCGCTGCCTTAGAGACACAGTTATGGGTGCAATGATACATGTGGAATTCACTTTCAAACTACACAGGAAGGCAGGAGAGGGAGAAGGGCAGACAAAACGAGACTGGCCACGAGCTCCCAACCGGTGGCGCTGTAACAGGCCCTGCGGGAGACGTACACTCCGCCACCGTGGCCCGTTTAAACGCCCGTAACAGCGCGTTACAGAAAGGACGGTCCAAGCGCAGAACGTCTTCTCGGCCGCGTTCTCTTCCGGGCACCATGCTGGTGCCTGACGTCGGTTATGCTAATCATTCTCACCTCCAGCGTCTGTAGGATTTACTACTGTCCAAGTTTACAGATGAGGAAACTCTGGCTCAGAGATATTAAGTTCAGATAACACAGGGCATAAAGGGTACAGCAAGGCTCAAACCTGACCCTAAGGGACCCCAATGCACTTGTGTTCCCCCGGCTCCTCCAAGTGCCATCACCACACTGGTCTCTCCACCCCGCCCCACGTGCCCTCCGCTCATCGGGCACCTGCCGCCACTTTGATTTGACCCACTGGACTCAAAGCCAGTACCTTGTCTGTGACGAGGGGCAGGCGCATGCTCTCCAGCTGGCCTCCAGGTTGGCTGAAGACGAAGTGATGCTCCTTGGACTTGGGAATGATGAAATGCAGCTGGACTTCCTCTCCTAGCATGGAGTAAGAGAAGGCAAAGGCGTGCAGGGTGGACTCATAGAGCTGAGGTGCAAGGGGGAAAGGACAGAGCTTGTCATCAGAGTCCAGCGTTACTCCCAAGAACCCAGGCCCACCGTTGTGACACACACAGGTCACGGCCAACTCTGCCCCATAGCACGAGAAACCCACAGGCTGACACCAGTACAAAGTGAGGACACCAGGTCTTGCCACTGCAGACCACACCTCCTCAGTGGCTCCTGTCCTTAATTCTGCTCACACTTCACCCACAGATACCACTTGGGGTGCCACCCTCTCTGGACTGGACCAGAAGTGCTAGGTTATCTCCTGAAGCATTCATGTTGTAGGTCACACCTTTAATTCTAATCAACGTGTTTTTCCATCCTACGTAATTACACGTGTAGCAGCATATTAATAAAACAGTAAGAACTGCTATCCACTTGCACACTTCTGTCTCACTAGGTCCAACACACTTCTTTCTGTCCCCTCTGTATTATCATTAACAATTGTATGAAGCAGGCACTGTCACCACCCCCACTTTGTGAGTGTGGAAACCAACACTGAGAGGCCTTGGGCTCACTCCTGTCCCCAAGTCTAGCCTCACCTCCAGTCACTCTTATCTGAAGAGCCCTCCCCTCACGCCATATCTGTGCCCACCTGGCTACACCCACATTATGTGGCACCTCCTTCAGGCCTCAGCACGGGTCCCACAGAGGGGTCTTCCCTGACCCCCTGCCCTTCTGACCAGGGGATGACTGAGGCCGGAGAGGGCGGACGCCAGCTTTAGACTCCTCCTGGGGCTCCTCTAGAACCCCAAAGCCCTTCGGGAGCAGACATGAGGGAGACAGGTTTTGACGTGGGAGGGAGCACGGGGAGATGCAACAGAGGACACTTCCCATGAGCAGGTCCAGGGGGCCTTGAGCAATGAGGGAAATGGGACAGGAGGAGCCAAGGCATGAGAATGTCAGCAGGGCACTGGGGTGGGCCCCTCAGCGCTCCCCGTGGGGCTTGGGGTCAAGTCCCCTGAGCGGTGGTCCCCAGGGCCAGAGCACAGGATCACCTCCTCCCTCTTCCACGCTCCCTCCTGCCGTGAATTCATTGGGGACGTTTACTGAAGCCACCAGTGACCACAACTCCCATTTCTCTTTTAGATCTCTAAATTGCAAAATCAAGAAAAATGTTCTCACTGCTATTTTTCTCTGCCTAAAAGTAAAACTATCTCCGAGGTGGGGTGGGGATGTCAGGAGAGCTTATCTGAGGCAAACGAGATTTCTGATGATTTTTAAGCCTTTAAAATATTATTCATATGTATTTGCTAATTTTGTCTACAATAAAATTGCATAGTTTTTAAAAATCAGTGCTAAAAGAAAACAAGTGCTACTTCGTCAATAGCCAAGTTCAAGGCCTGGCTGACTTGGGACAATAAGAGCCACTGTCTGCTGCTCCCTCTGCAAAAGGGACGGAGGGACAAGCCAGTCCCTGCCTCAGTCCTTTCTGGAAGAAGCTGAGGGCAGGAACCCCTGCCTCCCAATACACACACCTGTCTCCTGCCCAGGGGATGACTGGCTCCCACCAGCTCTGGCCACCCCTCTTTCCCCTGTCCCTTGCTTGGGTCTGAAATGAAAAGAAATGCTAGGTGTACAACCCTATTGTCTATTTGCTTCTAGACAACCAGCCCACAGGCCCGCTGTAACCTCCACGGGGCTCTTAAGAGACTGCCAAATGCAGCTTTGCCCCTATCAGGCCCTCCTGCGAATTCCCACTGAGAAGTCCACACTCCGGTCACAGAGGCCTTTTGTGGTCTGGTCTCCGCCTCACCTTCCGGCTTCCTCTCCTGGGACTGCCCACCGCTAGCCCCTTGTGCTCCTGCACTATCTGACTAAAACCACTTCTAATTCTCCCGAGACCCCGGGTCTCCCCTCTGTTCCACACACTTTCCCTCTCCTTCCATCGGCCTTGGCCCCTGGCTAACTTCTCCCATATCCTCTCCTCTGCTCCCGCCCAAGGCAGTGTGTTCCGTTACAAAACAGGGATAGCACGGCTGCTTCGTGGGGTTTTAGGGAGAGTCAAGTAAGAAACCAGACAGGACAGTTTCCTAACCAATGCACCCTGAATGCATTATGGGAGTGGCTCGAACACAAACTTCCTCGGGTGACCAGCCAGAGCCCCAGGCCAGTAGCCTTACCCATTTACCCGGTGTCCAGGGCAGATGAGTTTCCACCATATAAAAAGGCTGGGATGTACTGAGGTATAACAAGAGCCTAGCACACGGTCTGGTATGTACTAGGTGCTCAATGAATGCAGATTCTGCTCCTTATCTACATAATAGCTCTGCTTCAGCCCGATTGCTCTTCCTGCCGGCTTCACCTTGTGCTGAAGTTTGGCTTATGTGCATCACCCTGTCCCTACACTGAGTCTTGTGTATGGGGACATAGTTCATTCATCACTGTGTCTGTCTCTGGCACATAAGGAGCACTCAGGACTGCCTGCTAGGATATAAAGCAAAAGCAAAGCCATCTGCAGCCAGTGAACGCCGTCCCTAAGGAATGTGTAGCCCTGGAGGATCACTGCTCTGCAGGGTTAGCAATGACTCTGCAGATTGTGGAAGAGAAAGGGAACTGAGGCTGCAAGCCAGGGCTTCCAGATGTCCCCTCTCCCACTCCAGGAGGAAAACATACAGCCAGAACAGGGAAACGGCGGCGTTAGCCGATGCGAACCGTGCGTCAGAACCGGCAGCGCGCCGGGGGCGTGGGCTCCGCGTCCCGCCTACCTGGTAGCGCGGGTGGAAGCCCATGTACTGGTGGCACTGCTCACAGTGGTGGTACGTGTTGTACGCCGCATACTTGGACAGCCGCATCCGCGCCGTCTGCCGCCGCACGAACAGGTCCTCCGGCTTCCGGGGGGTCCCTCTGTCTGCAGGAGATGCCAGCGTTACAGTGCCGGCCGGGGCCCGGAGGAGACTCAGAGGTCATCTCAGAGGGACAAACTAAGGCACCGTTCCCACAGCGTCTTACTCACGGGCCCAGGAGTATTTTGGCAGCACAGAGTCAAGGATTTGCTACATGACAGTGCAGATCAACTGCCAACAAAATACGCAGATACTGTCATGCAGTTGAACTGTCCCCATTCTTTTCAGATGACTTAGCAGGATTTAGATTCCAGCACTCGACGTTCGCTAGAGGCTACCCTACGTGAAGGGCCCTGCAGTGCGAGTGGTCTGTGCTGAGAACCACGAAGACAAAGCGAGTCGTGTGAAGTGGAGACTGGTGAGCATTTTCCTCTCACACTGCATCCACCACACGTCCCTCGTCCGCCTGTATAACGACACTGGTCACTAATATCCTGTGTGTGCTGAAGATGACCCCGACACACGGCAGGGTCATAAGACCGCAAAGGCTGTGGTCCCTGGAGGGGAAGCAGGTGCACTCTGTCACCTCAATCCAAGTTCATTAATAAAGATACATGTCTTCTACCTCCTATCAGCCAGGACCTTGAGAATATTCTGACCGTGACAAACACCGTGAGTGTCCTGGTCATTATCAGCACTACCGGGCAGCGAGCCTCCCTTCACGGTCTCAGGAGGCGCCTATCCTGTCCTTGTCCAGTGAGGTGGCAACCTCAGCTCGCCCCTGGGCGCTGCTGGCTAATTCACCACCACCAAGACTGGGCTGTTCCTTTAAGGGGCTATTCCCAGGAAGACACCTAAAAGCCTGACCTTCGCTCTTTATGCCCGGATGGTGTGAACAAATCAGGCTGGCATCCTCGTATTTCGGG
This sequence comes from Lyroderma lyra, assembly GCA_004026885.1. Lineage (NCBI taxonomy): Eukaryota > Metazoa > Chordata > Mammalia > Chiroptera > Megadermatidae > Lyroderma > Lyroderma lyra. The sequence continues at coordinate 4,614 of PVJL010011894.1, read as the reverse complement.
TCGTGAATAATGTAGTCAAAAGGCAACTTTCTGAAGAGCTCCAGGTCCGGCCAGGCGTCGCTGAGCTGGAGGTAATGCGAATCCGATGCTTCTCGGAGGTCTAAAGATCGGGAGAGGCACAGACGTGTGACCAAATGGGAAGTGGCAACGACTTACTCTAAATGTGCACAGGGTTGATGCCCGGAGTGGACCTGTTACTGAATCTGCAGGTTACGGGGGGCGGGGGGGCAGTGGATCCTGACGACCCCTAGCACACATCCTACCTTCAGGACTGTCCTAAAGAGGCATTCACGTCGACCTCTATCCAGAGGAATAGCCTCATACTGTTTCCTAGGGGACGCTTTGTTCTTCTGACCCCCATGCTAACTTCAGTCCTCCCAGCATGCCTGCCCTCCGCCGCCTCATGCTCTGTGCTGCTCCCCAGGGCCCTCCCCCAAATACACCACACTGGCTCCCCCCGCCAGTGGAACCCAATGCCATTCTCTTTGTTGCTCTTATATCTAAATGCCACCCAGCCAAGAAGGCCCATCTCCGCTCACTGCCTCTCTAGAAAGGACTCAAACCCACTGCTTTCTCCTTCTGAACACTAACACCACTCGTGGCCCCAACCACGTGTTTACATTTGCCACAGGTGTTGTCTCACACTATGATTGGTGTGGTCTACGGTGCTCACTAAATGTTTTTCTGGTCAAAAGGTAAAACAACTCCCACTATGTAACATGTTGATGAACTATTACACAGACACATCTGTCTGTACCTATGTGTCCCCCTCCTGTGTTATACACACGGGCAGAGTACACGTTCACAAGGAGAAGAGAGGAGGACAGGGGACGTTTCTCGTGTACTTCTGGGTGCTCAGTGAAGTGTGGTACAACTTCATCCTCACGACACCCTATAGAACGGGAATGGTCCAGGTTTTACCAAAGAGAAAACCCAGGCAGCATGAGAGCACTGAAGAAGATGGGCTTAGGACGTGAACGACTGGGTTCGAATCCTGTCTGTCACGGCCATATCCAGGAAGTGAGGAGCCAGAAACAACAGGCCTGTCTTCATCCGCAATACAGCTGATTTTGCCCCGAAATACAGTTCCAAACTGGGGGGCAGGGGGCAAGCACAGAGAACTCGGCGCAGGAAGAGCCTCTTCCATTCGAAGGGAAGACCAAGGGCTGGATGGGCTTCCTCGGTTCCAGATTTTCTCCAAAAGTCAAGCACCGTCAGAGCATCTGAGGAACGTGGCGGGATGTGCCTCTTTCGTAAGGTTGAGTGATATTTGTTTGTGAGTATATACTGCATTTTCTTTACCCATGCAGCTGGTGGACATTTGCGCCTCCGTGGACACACACGGTTGTCTGCATGTCTTGGCTACTAAGAATCATGCTGCAGGGAGTGTGTGACGACGTGAGGTGATGGACATATCGGTTAGCTTGATTGTGGCAATCATTTCTCAGTGCACGTGTCTACCAAATCGTCGGGTTGTACACCTTAGATGGCTATACAATTTTTTAAAGGAGCTGTTTGGAGGTCAGTGCAGCTGACTGGTTCCCTTCCTTTATTTTTTTTTAATTCATTTTTATTGTTAGACTCATTGGGGTGACATCTGTTAGCAAGGATTACATAGGTTTCAGGCACACAGTTCTACAGTGCATTGTCAGCTTGTTGTATAATAAGTTCATTCCCTTCCTTTACAATACAGACAGGACTCCCTGACAAATTTTAATTCCCAAAGCAACAAATTTGTTTACTAGACCAAGTTTAGGAGTCTCTAGGCAGCACCTGTGTTCTACTAGGAGCACCAAACGGCCGTTCGCAGAGTCTCTCCTTAATCGGGGCAAATGCCGTTCTGTGAACAAACAGACAAGGCTGCTCCCCACACATCACAGTATTTCCACTTTGCCCCAAACAGCCTGAGCAGGGAACCCCCGGATAACTCTGCCTTCTAGAGGCAGCGACCAACTCCAGCTGGGCTCCTGAGCGTGTCCCTTACCAGGAATAACAAGCTCTATCCCGTGGAGTTGTGTGGGAAATTAATGTGTCATTATGCAGAGCACCCAGCACCGCACTTCACGCACACTCAGTCCACAGCGGTTACTTTTAGTAATTTTACCCCACAAAGGCCTCCCAGGGACCCACCATCCTGACACTGAGCAAAATGACCACAAGGGAAAGATGAAAGCACCCCACAAGGCCCTTGGGGTGAGTCTGACCATTAACCTGAGAATTCCATCTAGAAAGTAAAAGACAGAGTCACTGGAGCAGCTGATGGAAGATGACTCCAAGCCCCCGGGTCACCAAGGGATAACTCACTGATATTGATCTCTTCCTCATCGTAAACATCCACTTCTGTCAGCCGAATGAGCATTCTGGACAAAATACTGAGGAACTGCAGGTAGGCGCCTGTCTTCCCGATCTGTGAGGATGTTAAAATCGGAGCCAAGTGTCAGCACGCCCTGTCTGCGTGCACCTGACGTGCCCCGGCCATCCACCTCTCTTACAGATCTCGCCGGATTAGAATCAGAGTCCAGTGCTGCAAAGACACTCCAGGGGAAGCAGGGCCTAAAAGAACCCGGGCGAGAGGACAGATGGACGCCCACGAGCTGACCTGCCTACTTATAAATCCGAGCAAATGCGTCTCACGGCACTCGACACTCATGCCGTGAAGACTGTTGCCAGCTGACAGGTGAAATGGTCTTTTGTTGTCAGGGAAACGCAGTGAGCTGTGGGGTAGAGCTGCGATGCTGACAGCTCCCCTGCCTCCCTGTTAGGTGCCACCCAAATCTTCCAGTGTTAGAGTCAGCAAATCACAGACGGGCCATGAGGACCAAACGAAATGACGTGGGACATGCAGAAGAACTGAGAGGCACCCGAGGAGAACCCCTCCAACCCCCCACATCACACAAAAGAAGAAACTGAGGTGAGGAAATGGAAGTCACCCAGCTGCAGGGGGCAGGCAGGTCCCAACGTCATCCCCCCGCCCACTGTGGGGCCATCAGAGAAGATTCTGCCGTGGGAATGGCAGGACTTAAATAAGGGGACGTTGTCCGCTCTAACCCAGTCCTCTGGCCTGAGCACAAGACCCTGTGCTGTGGCCAGGCCAGACAAGGCCACACCCACCCGGGCCGGGCCACACCCACCCGGGCCGGGCCACACCCACCCGGGCCGGGCCACACCCACCTGGGGGGGCCCGCTGAGCAGCAGCCTGCGCGGGTGGAAGCCGTCCACCCTGCCCTCGGCGCGGTTGCCATAATCCATGTGGCTAGGCCTGGGCACTGTCCACTGCCGGTAGTACAGGGACTGCTCCGTGGAGGTCATCGTCTTGCTGAGCAGCGGGCGGAAGGAGCTGGCCCACATGACGGAGTGAGAGGGCAGGAGCGAAGCGGCCTTGGGCAGGCCGCTGCTGTCGGTGGACGTGACCATGTCGTACACCAGCTTAGGCAGGAAGACGACGGGCGGCTGCTGGCTGGCCTTGGTCACGGAGCACTGGGAGGCCTGCAGGACGAGCGAGCCGGCGGCGGGCACCGTGGAGGAGGAGAGCTGGGAGGACCAGGAGGCGACTGACACCTGCACGCTCTTCTGGCTGGTCCTGGGGCCGGGGTCAGGCTGGGGGGCTGGCCCGGGGCTGTGCCTGCTGGTGGCCGGTGGGCCCTGACTTGCTCGGAGCCTCTGTGAGTCACCAGGTGCCCTGCTGTCCTCTGAAGGGCCACAGTGCTGTGGGGGTCTGGCCTGCTGCCCCTGCGAGGGTCCCCCAGGCTGAGCGGAGGACTCACCGCAGAGCACGGAGCCTAGGGAGGGACGAACCTGTAAGTCACGCACCAGAAACGGCCACCTGTTTCTGCAGCACGAACTACCTTTACCTGACAATCACTGAGAATTTTTGTCAGCAAAATTCCACCTCTGGTTAGACAGAAACTCTTCTGTCCTACGAGAGACCCAGGACCTGCTGCTGTGTGACATCGATATGGTGTGACTGCCTCTCCTTTGCAACCCCCTACCCTAGTCAGTTCCAGAACCCTGACCTTCAGCACTCAGCCTACGCTCACGCTTCTGTGCAGGTTGTTCTGAGGAACGCCTCCCTCTCTGTCACCTCATGTTGCTCATGTCTCACGTCTGTACCAGCACCGTGGTGGCTTCTAGTTCAAACTGACAGCAAAACTCAACAGGACTCAGGAAGCTTTACTCCAAGGCTCTCACCCCTTAGCTTTCAGGAGAATTCAAGCTGGGAAACGCAGCACGCACAGCTGCTCCCTAGATACGGTGTTCGTCTTCTCCGCCCCCACGTGGACCCTGTTGAGAGCCCAGGGGAGTGTGGGTCACCTGAACACACTGAAGCAGCACTCTGGTCCCCAACTTTTACAGGGGGGCACAGATACCCGAGGCTGCACAGAGCGCAAGGCACACAGGGCACTGCATCTCTAGCTGTTGTTTTCCAGGATACAAGAGAGGCCGCCTCCCAGGCAGGCCTGACACCCCTTTACACCCTCCTTGGGGAGGCCTCCTACTGCCCTGCGTCCCCATCACCACTCCACTCAGCCACCCACCCCCTGGACCCTAGCTCCCCATGGCCATCCTACCCAACTCTGCAGCCTGTGTCTGCACTGATGTCAAGAAGACCACAGT